>CM072229.1:53154079-53206579 GCA_036851935.1 Coregonus suidteri | reverse complement strand
GAGATAATGTTCTCTCCTCTGACCTTCCTAACTCATCCAGAGAAAACCCAGAGTGCTCCAGTGACCGCCCAGTCCCCTCAGCTCTGCTCCCACTCTCATTTAACACTGTCACATCCTGCTAGTCTAGGAACAGAAAACATGACCAGCTACCCTGGGTATAATCACTAACATTGAAACATCCATGTATAATCATTAACCAGACCTGTAGTTGTGAGTTAGCCCAGGCCTACATCTAAACTCTTGACATCCAAAGACCAATATACCTTCTTGCTCTGTTCCCTCCTGTCTACACAGAAAGACCCTAAAGAACCAGCAACACTTCTGGATATCTAGATATGGCCTTTTACCTCCTCTGGCGTCATTGACTGACTAGAACCCAAGAGAACGTTCTCTCTCAATCTTTCTTCCAAATTCCCCTGACTGACTATAACTATCCTCCAGAACCTAACTCTCTCCATCCCTCTTCTCTCTCTCCATCCCTCTCTCTCTCCATCCCTCTTCTCTCTCTCCATCCCTCTTCTCTCTCTCCATCCCTCTGTCTCTCCATCCCTCTCTCTCTCTCCATCCCTCTCTCTCTCATCCCTCTTCTCTCTCTCCATCCCTCTTCTCTCTCTCCATCCCTCTTCTCTCTCTCTCCATCCCCTTCTTCTCTCTCCATCCCTCTTCTCTCTCTCCTCTCCTCTTCTCTCTCTCTCCATCCCTCTTCTCTCTCTCCATCCCTCTGTCTCTCCATCCCTCTCTCTCTCCATCCCTCCTATCTCCATCCCTCTCTATCTCATCCCTCTTCTCTCTCTCCCATCCTCTCTCTCTTCTCCATCCCTCTCTCTCTCCATCCTCTTCTCTCTCTCTCTCCTCTCCTCTTCTCTCTCTCTCCATCCCTCTTCTCTCTCTCTCCATCCCTCTTCTCTCTCTCATCCCTCTTCTCTCTCTCCATCCCTCTTCTCTCTCATCCCTTCTCCTCCCTCTCTCTCTCCATCCCTCTTCTCTCTCTCCATCCCTCTTTTCTCTCTCCATCCCTCTTCTCTCTCTCCATCCCCTCTTCTCTCTCTCCATCCCTCTTCTCTCTCTCCATCCCTCTCTCTCTCATCCCTCTTCTCTCTCTCCATCCCTCTTCTCTCTCTCCATCCCTCTCTCTCTCTCCATCCCTCTTTTCTCTCTCCATCCCTCTTCTCTCTCTCCATTCCTCTCTCTCTCATCCCTCTTCTCTCTCTCCATCCCTCTTCTCTCTCTCCATCCCTCTTCTCTCTCTCATCCCTCTTCTCTCTCTCCATCCCTCTTCTCTCTCTCTCCATCCCTCTTCTCTCTCTCCATTCCTCTCTCTCTCTCCATCCCTCTCTCTCTCCATCCCTCTCCTCTTCTCTCTCTCCATCCCTCTTCTCTCTCTCCATCCCTCTCTCTCTCCATCCCTCTTCTCTCTCTCCATCCCTCTTCTCTCTCTCCATCCCTCTTCTCTCTCTCCATCCCTCTCTCTCTCTCCATCCCTCTCTCTCTCTCCATCCCTCTCTCTCTCCATCCCTCTCTCTCTCTCCATTCCTCTCTCTCTCATCCCTCTTCTCTCTCTCCATCCCTCTCCTCTTCTCTCTCATCCCTCCTTCTTCTCTCTCCATCCCTCCATGTCTCTTAGATCATTCACAGACTTTTTACATTTACATTTTAGTCATTTAGCAGACACTCTTATCCAGAGAGAATTACCGTTAGTGAGTGCATACATTTTCATACTGGCCCCCCAGGCCCCCCAGGCCCCCCATGGGAAACGAACCCACAACATTGGCGTTGCAAGCACCATGCTCTACCAACTGAGGCTTGTGGAAGTTACCTATGGTGCTGATGTTTAGGTAGGTGTAATTCTTTGTGTGCTCTAGGGCAACGGTGTGTAGATGGAATTTATGTTTGTGGTCCTGGCATCTGGATCTTTTTTGGAGCACCATTATTTTTGTCCTACTGAGATTCACTGTCAGGGCCCACGTCTGACAGAATATGTGCAGAAGATCTAGGTGCTGCTGTAGGCCCTCCTTGGTTGGGGACAGAAGCACCAGATCATCAGCAAACAGTAGACATTTGACTTCAGAGTCTAGTAGGGTGAGGCCGGGTGCTGCAGACTGTTCTAGTGCCCTCGCCAATTCGTTTATATATATGTTGAAGAGGGTGGGGCTCAATCTGCATCCATGTCTCACCCCCCAGCGTGTGTTGACAATGTTGACTGTTCTCTCCATCCCTCTTTCTAACGGGGTCTAACTGACTGTCAGGGTCTGGCCAGTAAAAGTTCACCTCTGGGTCGTCCTGTCCTGCTCTTTTTTTGTAATTAAATTACCCATATTTCCTAGTGGGCCTCGCTCCCATAAAACCAATGTATGCGTCCCAAATGACGCCTTATTCCATAGGGCCCTTGTCAAAGGAAGTGCACTATAAAGGCACTAGGGTGCCATTTGGGATGCTGGCCGTGAATAAATCATTAGCAGAGGGAACATGTCAGAAAGAGAGAGTCCGTAGTACTTCATTTCTCCCTCAGGTCTCTTCTACTGGACCATATGGGCCTACGGTACCAACATCAATATTCTGTTTTCTGAGCTCACAGAACTCTGGGGGGATCCATTTGGGTTCTTTCTGGAATGAGTTTCCATTCCTATGGTAACTTAGAATGGGCCCCTCCGTTCCGTCGTCCAACCACAGAACTCAGTCATGTGGATAGAACCACCACCGACAGCCAGATCAACATTAGATGACATAGTCCTGAATCGCCATGGGCACTATACTATAAACCATTAACGTTGGGTGTCGTAACGTAAAGTGAATAGAAAATGACAAACTGACACACTAACAGTCTAGGTCACTTATTAGGGGCTTCTTCTTCTTCTAGGTGTTTAAGAATCAGTAGGTGTTGTCCTGCACTGTGGTCAGGCCAGGACGACGGGTCTGGTTCCGACAGAGGTCTCTCATGTCTTCCGTTTCCATTACATCAACATCACACTGTATTATTGTTACATACAGGATGTGAGTCCATGTCTGCGTCCCAAAATGGCACCCTATTCCCTATATAGTGCACTACTTAAAACTCTCTAAATGTAGTGCACTATGTAGGGAATAGGGTGCCAGTTGGGACTGAGCCTATGTAACGGTATCTATATTAATACCAGGTTATCGCTCGACTGTTCCCAGGCCAAACCAAATGGAGGTTATAGGACTTGGCTCACTATTCTGCCCTTGTTCTGTTCTGTAGTTCTGTTGCTGCTTTCTAACGAAAACACTGAAATCTGCATCTGGGAATTTATTAAGCCTGAATAATTATATAACATATTATAATAATTCCGCATCCAGATTGGGAACCTGGTATCCACTGAGTCAGATACAAGTCAGCCAGGGGCGTAACAATGTAACTTTAATCCATTACATTACCAGCGAAAATATTGGAATCAGAGTACAGATACTTTTGAACAACTATATGATTGCTTCTAGGATTACTTTTACGTTCAGAAAGGATGTTTTACGAGAAAAAAAATGTATCTCTCATTTAGCTAATTGTAATTTACAGATTGTGGTTGTTGTGGACGGCTGTTCACAAAATGTATGTGTGTATTTTAACCTAATAAATGGTTGAATTGAAGAAGTTTAAGCTGCCTATCAATCGTTGTTTTTGTGACCAGTGGACAGCCAGTAAATAAAATGTGCTCTTGCAGCAGCTGCATAGTGTGGATCCCAGCCTACGGAATGATAACAGTCTGAGGGAGTTCCTCCCTTCTAACCTCTTCCATGGTGTTGTGCTTCATACTGTCAAAACCAGTTTAATTTAAGAGGTTTTTTATAGCTAATTCGTACTGATTTATTTATTTTTAATGTCCACAGGCCTAACGGACACATGGATAACACAAATAGTTAAACTCGCTGCTTGAGACCTTGTTTGGCTGCTTTTCCTTCACTCTGCGGTCCGACTCGTCCCAAACCATCTCAATCGGGTTGAGGTCGGGTGATTGTGGAGGCCAGGTCATCTGATGCAGCGCTCCATCACCTCTCCTTCTTGGTGAAATAGCCCTTACACAGCCTGGAGGTGTGTTTTTGGGTCATTGTCCTGTTGAACAATCAAACTTGCACACTTTTGATAAGACTTTAAACAGCTGCAAATGATCAAGGTATCAAAGTGTCACCAACAAAAATGTAAACAATAGGCCTGTAGCAAACGCAGCATTTGGCATTCATTTTTCACATGCAAATAGCACTTTTCGGTAGTGCTCAAAGCATGCCATTCCAAGAGAGCAGCATTTATTTTTCAACTCGAAGCTTTGCCATTACAACAAAATCATAAACAACAGAGTAGGCTAATAAGTTGTTGTATTGCAATAGAGGAAACCAATACTTTTCTCAGGGCAAGTCTGCCGGTTTTGATTAGCAGAAGTGACTTTTCGTAGCAAGTTAGGAGAACCTATGCAGCAGGTTAGGATAATTAACGTGGCAGGTTGAGGAGAATTAGGTTAAGGTTAGGAAAAGGGTTAGGGTTATTTATGGCCAGTTATGGAAACTGTAACATTGATTTATCCTGCACTAGACATTTTGTGTCTTCTTCTGATGCCTCTTAAAGAGCAACTCCCCCACTTTTCAACCTCATGTAATTATCTCCAGCACAATACCATTGTCTACATGTGAAAACTGCGAATTTCTACATTTTGCAGAAAAATATATAGATAAACAGTTCGACCCGATTACATTTTCAAAAGTTAATAAAAAAAAAATGAATTTTCAAATACTATGAGAAAATACCTTCCCTTTGGCTAGAAACTCGTTGCAGGTTTTAATAATTACTGTTTTTTGTTTGTTTGTTTTTTATCCTACCTTGTGATGTCACAGAGAAGCATTTTTTAGCACCTCACTTCTTATCTTTTTAACCACAGATCATAGAAACACGCCACTTTCACGTACACTACCGGTCAAAAGTTTTAGAACACCTACTTATTCAAGGGTTTTTCTTTATTTTTTACTATTTTCACATTGTAGAATAATAGTGAAGACATACAAAATTGAATACTTGAATGAGTAGGTGTGTCCAAACTTTTGACTGCCAGTGTATGTAGACACTGGTATGGTGCTGATAATGAATATGTCCATGAACAGGAAAGTCATCTAAAAGTAAATGAAAGTAATCAGATTATGTCACTGAGTTAATCCAAAAGTGACATTACTGATTACAATTGTGGACAGGTAACTAGTAACTGTAACGGATTACATTTAGAAAGCAACCTACCCAACCCTGAAGTCAGTGTACTGTAATTCCCACACACACCTAGAGCTTTAGCGATGTTGCGGCTAGCTGGGGGAGCAATGTTTCAGTTAGCTTGGAGACTTCCTGACACAGAGGGATACACATATGGAGACCCACCTCAACTCTAAGCTACACATTCCCCCTGTCCAGGAGGGAGACGAGGTAATAGCTAAATACAAGACCTCTAAACAAGCTACATGTCTTTATTCCCCAGTACAGGAGGGAACCGGGGGTGGGGAAACTCGGCCAAAACAGGTGAATTACAGAGGAACTATCCGTCTCCTCTGAGCAAGAACAGCATATTGCACTACATCAATCATAGAGGTCTGTCTAGAGAAACTCCCAAAGCCACCACACGTACTGAAACTCTCTCATGGAGACAAACGGCCATACATTACAACGTTATAACCACACCCCACTACGCTTCTACAGCCACTGGGTTTATAACCACACCCCACTACGCTTCTACAGCCACTGGGTTTATAACCACACCCCACTACGCTTCTACAGCCACTGGGTTTATAACCACACCCCACTACGCTTCTACAGCCACTGGGTTTATAACCACACCCCACTACGCT
The DNA here is from genome assembly GCA_036851935.1 of Coregonus suidteri. Taxonomy (NCBI): domain Eukaryota; kingdom Metazoa; phylum Chordata; class Actinopteri; order Salmoniformes; family Salmonidae; genus Coregonus; species Coregonus suidteri. The sequence goes on along the minus strand of CM072229.1, from coordinate 53,200,750 downwards.
TCTACAGCCACTGGGTTTATAACCACACCCCACTACGCTTCTACAGCCACTGGGTTTATAACCACACCCCACTACGCTTCTACAGCCACTGGGTTTATAACCACACCCCACTACGCTTCTACAGCCACTGGGTTTATAACCACACCCCACTACGCTTCTACAGCCACTGGGTTTATAACCACACCCCACTACGCTTCTACGGCCACTGGGTTTATAACCACACCCCACTACGCTTCTACAGCCACTGGGTTTATAACCACACCCCACTACGCTTCTACAGCCACTGGGTTTATAACCACACCCCACTACGCTTCTACAGCCACTGGGTTTTATAGCCACACCCCACTACGCTTCTACGGCCACTGGGTTATATAACCACACCCCACTACGCTTCTACAGCCACTGGGTTTATAACCACACCCCACTACGCTTCTACAGCCACTGGGTTTATTGCAACGTCAAGTCTGAGAGATGGGAAAGGGACAAAACGAACTGCCAACTGACCAGAAGAGCAATGAATCTCTCAGGGAGAGGTCAACTGTCATAGAGGCAAAATCTGTCATAGAGGTCAACTGTCATAGAGGTCAACTGTCATAGAGGTCAACTGTCATAGAGGTCAACTGTCATAGAGGTCAACTGTAATAGAGGTCAACTGTCATATCAGTGACACATACATACAATACGTACCTCCACCTTGCTTTGAGATATGGCTTTCTGAAGTCACTGTACAGCATGTATTGTCTATCTTTAGTTGAACCCCTGACTTTGCAAATGCAAAATAGGCATAAATAGTATCATTAATGATATATAAAGTATGGCTACATTTAATTTTGCTCTGTTAAACCTACCCTTTGGAAGGGCTTCACTAGCAACAGTGATTATATTTAGTCAATATAGAGATCTCCCAATAATCATTCTCACCATAGCACATTGGTAGTAGTCAGTGACAAATATCAAAGCTAGGCTGGGCTTGGTTAAAACCTTGGATGGGAGACCAAATGAATAGCTGTAGATAGATCAACTCTCCAGTAGGAGGTGCTGCCCAGACTTTTTTTTCTGATAGTAGATATAACGTTGAAGATCTGACGTTGTTTCAAAGGTACAAATTTCAACATATTTGATACAAAGATATGTCAATGTTGAAAATTGGTTACAATGATGACGTAATTCTGTGGTTGACGTTGATTACTTTTTTTTCAAATCCAATGTATTATTCATGAGGATTCTACGTCACAATACGTTGAGAAATGACATTGAAACAACGTTGATTCAACCAGTTTGTGCCCAGTGGGATGTCTCAGGGCAAACCTCCACCCATAGGGACCCAGTGTTTAGCAATGACCTCTGAGGTTCATAACTGCCCCCTAGACACTGTCCCAAAGACAAGGTGAACTACTGTACCGTATCACCATAAATCAATACCAATCAATGTCAATGGCACATCACCAATCGAGTTTCATACAGTCTCCTTGCGTAATTAACTAAATCAGTAACATGCTATTCATGTTTGTACATGGCGATAGGAAGGACGAAGCAGGGTGGTGTGTGTGTGTGTGTGTGTGTGTGTGTGTGTGTGTGTGTGTGAATGCTGTGTGTGAAGGAGGAAGGAGTGGTGTGTGTGTGGAGGTAGGAGTGGTGAAGGGGGATGAAGGGTTGAGGAAGAATGGTGAAAGGGTAAAGAGTGCGGGAAGGAGGAAGGAGTGGTGAAGGGAGGAATGTAGGAAGTGCGGGTGAAGTGGGAAGGGAATGTATGAATGCTGGCGGGAAGGAGGAAGGAGTGGTGAAGGGGTGAATTAAAGAGATGGCGGGAAGGATCGGGGAGTGGGTGAAGGAGTGTGAATGGGTGATGAATGCGCAGCAGTCGAAGGATGAACTCACAGGGGTGAAGTTAAATGCGGGAAGGAGGAAGGAGTGGTGAAACAATGAGAAGGAGGAAGTGAAGGGGTGAATGAATGCTAAAGAGATGGCGGGAAGGAGGAAGGAGTGGTGAAGGGGTGAATGAATGCTAAAGAGATGGCGGGAAGGAGGAAGGAGTGGTGAAGGGGTGAATGTAGGAAGCTGCAACGACCTGTGTGTTTGCGTGATGTGGGTCGACCAGGCAGTCGTAATGAACTCACAGGGAGTAGTTAAATCGGGTCATTCCATCACAAACACAGAGAAGAAGAAGAGAGAGAGAGGGGGGGAGAGATTGAGAGAGAAGGAGAGAGAGGAGAGAGAGAGAGAGAGAGAGAGAGAGAGAGAGAGAGAGATTACTTAAAGGGAGTGTAGCACCTATCTCTCAATGCCAGAAACACATATAAAAGTAACCTAAAGCACCCTCAAGAAAACTTCCCCAAATTACAAACTCTTAAATCAATTGTTATAATATTATAAAATTGTTCTAAAAATCAAAATCAGCTCTAACTTCAGAAATAATCCCACAATGCCCTGCAGTCAGTGTCACACGATGAATTAAAAACTTTGTAAAAAGTGAGATCAATTTGTGAGAATGAGGCGGATTGGGCCATCTCAAAACAGCCAGCAGCACCAGCAGAGACTGAGCATTACCCATGGGCTTCAGTGAGCATGGGAAGTGAACCGGGTAAGTGAAAGAGCTAGCATGCTACCGCTATGCTAACATCAGCTAGCTATAGCGCATTTGGCTCATGTCTTCCATCTAAATAACACTGATGAAACGAACCTAAATGTAAACGTGTCTGCCAGCCGATGGTAGCTAACTGCTGGTGCTGTCATACTACTGAAGCTGTAGTACAATCCTATGGAAAATAGTAGTTTTGACCGCGACAGAGGTCACTGTTACTGTACTGAGCAAGTTTTCCAGGCCTAATCCTCTTCCTCCGTTTCTAAAAAGAATTTGAGGCTATTTCTTTCTAGCTGGCAAAGTGAGCTTCGTTTACGTACTTATGTTGATTACATAGCTAAGGTACGGGCTAGTAAATATTCTAAACCTAGCCAGCTAGACGGTGATAGCCGCAAGCTAAAACCAGGGAGAGAGGGAGGTGAGAATTCACTTTCCGTTTCATCTGCTGCTGGCTCGCTAATGTTCACTGGAATGTGTATTTCCACATGTAGAGTCGACGTCAAAACCTTCTGGCTGCTGCACAGGAGGCTCTAGTCTAGAAAATATTTAAATAGTTAAATTGTGTTTGAGAGCAACTTGTAAATGAGTGAGAAATATGTGTGATTGTTGCAATCGTTTGTGAGTAGGCAACATGTACTATCATCTTAAATTGGCATGTTGCATTATTTTGACATATTAAGATATTTTATATTGCGCTAATTTCCCTAATGTGGACAGTTTGTGTTATAACCTTGCACAAGCTTGCATTTTCACCCCATAAAATTGAGTGGAATTACACATTAGTGTAAAAGTAAGATCGATTGCTTAAAACATATCTTTGGTTTTGTACCGTTGAATTTGTCACACGTGCTGGATTTAGAACGCAGGACTAAGAATGCAGAGTTACTTTTCCAACTCTCACATGGAGAACTCAGGTCTCTCTATAAAAGTCGCTGGCCACACACTAACTAATACACGGATCTGTCAAACTGTCACTTAAATAGCAGCCAACCTTTGTCACTGTTGATATCCTAAGCCGCGTCGTGATTCGTTGAAGTTAGGTAAAGAAAACGTGGTTTGTTCCCTTTTCCGTCCCGGCAGACTACCGAAATCAACATCTGACATTCCAAACTATAGATATAAGCCTTCTACAAGTTCTCATCTAACCAACCATTTATAGGTTATTCCAAGTTTCAATGTGTGCTTTGAATAGTGTTAGTTTAAACAGCGCTACACCCCAAACGTTTGCACCCTGTTCTATTGATTTCAGCGTGATATCGATGAAAGTGATTTACAAAAAAAAGTGTTACGTTACACTTTCCACGTTGGCGACCCACTTGAATCAAAATGCAACACTTCAAAATATAGCTAGCTGTCTTCTACAAATTGAGATTCTTCAAATAGCCACCCTTTGCCTTGATGACAGCTTTGCACACTCTTGGCATTCTATCACCTAGCTTCATGAGGTAGTCACCTGGAATACATTTCAATTAACAGGTGTGCCTTGTTAAAAGTTAATTTGTGAAATTTCTTTCCTTCTTAATGCGTTTGAGCCAATAAGTTGTGTTGTGATAAGGTAGAGGGGGTATACAGAAGATAGCCCTATTTGGTAAAAGACCAAGTCCATATTATGGCAAGAACAGCTCAAATAAGCAAACAGAAACAATTACTTTAAGACATGAAGGTCAGTCAATACAGAACATTTCAAGAACTTTGAACGTTTCTTCAAGTGCAGTCGCAAAAACCATCAAGCGTTATGATGAAACTGGCTCTCATGAGAACCGCCACAGGAATGGAAGACCCAGAGTTACCTCTGCTGCAGAGGATAAATTCATTAGAGTTACCAGCCTCAGAAATGGCAGCCCATATAAATGCTTCACAGAGTTCAAGTCATAGACACATCTCAACATCAACTGTTCAGATGGGACTGTGTGAATTAGGCCTTCATGATCGAATTGTTGCAAAGAAACAAGTACTAAAGGACACCAATAAGAAGAAGAGACCTGCTTGGGCCAAGAAACACGAGCAATGGACATTAGACCGGTGGAATTGTGTCCTTTGGTCAGGAGTCCAAATTGGAGATTTTTGGTTCCAACCGCTGTGTCTTTGTGAACGGGTTATCGCTGCATGTGTAGTTCCCACCGTGAAGCATGGAGGAGGAGGTGTTATGGTGCGGGGGATCTTTGCTGGTGACACGGTCTGTGATTTATTTAGAATTCAAGGCACACTTAACCAGCATGGCTACCACAGCATTCTGCAGCGATACGCCATCCCATCTGGTTTCGTCTCCAGGCTGTGTAAGGGCTATTTGACCAAGAAGGAGAGTGATGGAGTGCTGCATCAGATGACATGGCCTCCACAATCCCCCGACCTCAACCCAATTGAGATGGTCTGGGATGAGTCGGATGGCAGAACGAAGGAAAAGCAGCCAACAAGTGCTCAGCATATGTGGGAACTCCTTCAAGACTTTTGGAAAAGCATTCCAGGTGAATCTGGTTGAGAGAATGCCAATAGTGTGCAAAGCTGTCATCAAGGCAAAGGGTCTCAAATATTTTATATATACTTTTTTAGTTAATACATGATTCCATATGTGTTATTTCATAGTTTTGATTTCTTCACTATTATTCTACAATGTAGACCCTGAAATTAGTAGGTATGTCCAAACTTTTGACTGGTCAGTAAAGACACAACAAAACAGGTTTGCCTAGTATATGATGGAATTAGATTTGTATTCTATAGATTGTAATTGTGTCAATATGTTGTGAATATTGTAGAAAGATCCTCACAGCCGTTTTCCATAGTAAAGTTCCACTTACAGCTCATGTACAATAAGCTACAGGCTTATTACTTTTACTAATTATATTTTTTACTAATTATTATTCATTACTGTTACAGCTATGTTCCTCTACCGTGTGAGTCATAGAAATTCCAATCTTGCATTCTGGGCTTTCCGGCAGTCTTCGTGGTTTCATATGCCAGGACCATAAATTGTACACTTGTAAACTAACAAATAATTGTTCAAGTTAGAACCCATGTATATCATGTGAACGGATCAGCTTGTCCGAAGCACCCAAGCGGGAGGCATGAAATGAACAAACCAGAGGCAGTGATTGTGGTTTTCTTTCGGCCAACAAAATAATAATTCCAATACAGATAACGTCCAATGCTGCAATAACAGCGTAACAAAAAAAATAAACATAAACTACGCCGTGGCCCAAAAAAGGGAAAGCAAAACAACTCCTGTCTTTAGACTATCATCTACACTATCATCTACACATTATAGTCTTTAGACTATCATCTACACATTATAGTCTTTAGACTATCATCTACACATTATAGTCCTGTCTTTAGACTATCATCTACACATTATAGTCCTGTCTTTAGACTATCATCTACACATTATAGTCCTGTCTTTAGACTATCATCTACACATTATAGTCCTGTCTTTAGACTATCATCTACACATTATAGTCTTTAGACTATCATCTACACATTATACTCCTGTCTTTAGACTATCATCTACACATTATAGTATTTAGACTATCATCTACACATTATAGTCCTGTCTTTAGACTATCATCTACACATTATAGTCCTGTCTTTAGACTATCATCTACACATTATAGTCTTTAGACTATCATCTACACATTATAGTCTTTAGACTATCATCTACACATTATACTCCTGTCTTTAGACTATCATCTACACATTATAGTATTTAGACTATCATCTACACATTATAGTCCTGTCTTTAGACTATCATCTACACATTATAGTCTTTAGACTATCATCTACACATTATAGTCTTTAGACTATCATCTACACATTATACTCCTGTCTTTAGACTATCATCTACACATTATAGTTACTGGAGGAACGCCTCTCTCTATCTATAGTCTGCCTTGGTTAACAGAGAGACAAGGTGCCCCAGACGAAGAAGCTTTCTCTGAGGTAGGACAAAACAACGTCCTCACAGGTCCCCGCCTCTGCTCCCGATCCTCCACCAGCTCCTCTCCTGTCACACCTAAACAGAGGAAGACACCAAGCAATTAGTGTGCCCATCTCTGTGCTAATTGGCTTGACACTGAGTACCTATCCCCTGAGGAGGGTGCCGTCGTGTCGTCTTCCTCCGGCTGGTCACTGAACTCTCACAATTAGTTATTGTAAACCGGGTGGGTCAAGCCCTGAATGCTGATTGTCTGACAGCCGTGGTATACCACGGGTATGACAAAACATTTATTTTCACTGCTCTAATTACGTTGGTAACCAGTTTATAATAGCAATAAGGCCCCTCCGGGTTTGTGATATATGGCCATTATACCACGGCTAAGGGCTGTGTCCAGGCACTCCACGTTGCGTCGTGACTAAGAACAGCCCTTAGCCATGTTATTTTGGCCATATACCAAACCCCCTCAGGTTTTATTGCTTAAATATACAGCACCAACTACATCACAGGAGGTTGGTGTAACCGTAATTGGGGAGAACGGGCTCGTGGTAATGACTGGAGCGGAATCAGTGGAATGGTATCAAATACATCAAACACATGGTTTCCATGGTTTCCATGTGTTCGATGCCATTCCGTTTTCTCTGTTCCATCCATTATTATGAGCCGTTCTCCCCTCAGCAGCCTCCTGTGAACTACATACATATATGATAGGGTACATGATCTGCTACCTGGACATTAATGCGTGTCTCACTGGGCCAAGGCAAGCGTCGGGCGGTCGACTGGCAGGTCAGTCGGACAGAATCGGACAGCCCCAGACCAGCCAACCAGCCAGTCAGTCAACAACTCGGTTAGAGCCAGCCAGTCAATCAGCCAGCCCAGTGACCTGGTACATTCCAGGCCTCTGAGGCACAGTAAAGCCCCCCATTAGGATCCACAGTGTGTTAGGGCCAACCATCACAGGGGTCCCGACCTCTCTCCCTCTCCACAGTTACATCACCAGCATGATTATCATCACCAGAGTGGGGGCTGGTTGAAGATGTGATCACTGTCAGGGCTCAGTGGAGCTGTGATGTGTTCAGGGCTCAGTGGAGCTGTGATGTGTGTGAGTGTGTGTGTGTGTGTGGGGGGGGCTATTCAGCAGCCTGATGATCTGGGGGTAGGTGCTCCCAGCGCTGCATTCGGCTGAGCGTACCACACTCTGTAGCGCCTTGCGGTCAGCGGCGGTGGAGTCGCCGTTCCAGGCTGTGATGCAGCCCGACAGTATGCTCTCGATGGTGCTCCTGTAGGACTCTGTGAAGGCCCTCGGGAACAGACCGAGTTTCTTCAGCCTCCTGAGGTTGAAGAGCCACTGCCGTTGCCTTCTTCAACACGGTGTCCGTGTAGTTTAACCATTTCAGCTCCTTGGAGATGTGTACGTTTTTGACCGTCTCCATGGCGGCTCCGTTAATGAGGATGGGGGCGTGTCCAGCCTGGTTCCTCCTGAAGTCCACAATCAGCTCCTTTGTTTTGCTGACGTTGAGGGAGAGGTTGTTTACCTGGCACCACACCGTCAGAGTGCCTACCTCCTCTCTGTAGGTCGTCTCATCGTTGTTGGTAATCAGGCCAACTACTGTCGTGTCATCAGAGAACTTGATGATTTGAGTTGGAACTGTGTGAGGCCACGCAGTCATGGGCATAAAGGGAGTACAGGAGTGGACTGAGGACACACCCTTGTGGGGCCCCTGTGTTGAGAATCAGTGTGGAGGAGGTAATGTTACCAACCTTCACCACCTGGGGATGGCCTGCAGGAAGTCCAGGACCCAGTTGCAGAGGGAGGAGTTCAGTCCCAGGGCCGTGAGCTTTGTGGTGAGCTTAGAGGGCACTATGGTATTGTCGGCTGAGCTGCAGTCAATGAACAGCATCCTCACATATGCGTTCCTTTTGTCCAGGTGGGTGAGGGCAGTGTGCAGTTAAATGGTGATTGCGTCGTCCGTGGACCTGTCTTGGCAGTAGGCGAATTGGAAAGGGGCGAGTGAGTCGGGGAGGGAGGAAGTGATGTGGTCTTTGACAAGCCTCTCGAAGTACTTCATGATGACAGAAGTGAGAGCTATGGGTCGGTAGTCATTCAGTTCAGTTACTTTCCCTTTCTTGGGCACAGGTGGGGATAGTGGCCTGAGCTAGAGAGAGATTGAAAATGTCCGAAAATACAACAGCTAGCTGGTCTGCACATGCTCTGAGGGAGTGGCTATGGATGCCATCTGGGCTGGCAGACTTGCGAGGGTTCACACGCTTGAATTACTTTTTAGCTCGCCTGGTAGTATGGCGTTGGCGTCCGTGATGTGACTGGCTTTCTTTTTATAATCCGAGATCGTTAGAAAGCCTTGCCACATTCGCTATGTGTCCGACCCACTGAATTGACCCGCTGAATTGACCCGCTGAATTGTCCCTATACTTGTGCCTCGAATCAAATCAAAGCCAATTGTATTATTTGTAACCTTACCGTCAAATGCTTACAAGCCCTTAACCAACAGTCCAGTTCAAGAAATAGAGTTAAGAAAATATTTACTAAATAAAGTAAAGTAAAAAATAAAATAAAAAGTAACACAATAAAATAACAATAATGAGGCTATATACAGGGGTACTGAGTCAATGTGCGGGGGAACAGGTTAGTTGAGGTCAACTTAACCAGAACGCTGCAGCCCGTCTGGTGTTCAACCTTCCCAAGTTCTCTCATGTCACCCCGCTCCTCCGCACACTCCACTGGCTTCCAGTTGAGGCTCGCATCTACTACAAGACCATGGTGCTTGCCTACGGAGCTGTGAGGGGAACGGCACTTCCTTACCTTCAGGCTCTGATCAGACCCTACACCCAAACGAGGGCACTACGTTCATCCACCTCTGGCCTGCTAGCTCCCCTACCTCTACAGAAGCACAGTTCCCGCTCAGCCCAGTCAAAGCTATTCGCTGCTCTGGCACGCCAATGGTGGAACAAGCTCCCCCACGATGCCAGGACAGCGGAGTCACTGACCACCTTCCGGAGACACTTGAAACCCTACCTCTTTAAGGAATACCTGGAATAGTATAAAGTAATCCTTCTTCCCCCACCCCCCATAAAAAAAAAATAAAAAAAAAGTGGTTGTCCCACTGGCTATCATAAATTGAATGCACCAATTTGTAAGTCACTCTGGATAAGAGCGTCTGCTAAATGATGTAAATGTAGATAGGTAGGGGCAAATCGACTATGCATAGATAATAAAACAGAGAGTAGCAGCAGTGTAAAAACAAAGGGGGGGGTCAATGCAAATAGTCCGGGTGGCCATTTGATTAATTGTTCATCTTCATCGATCTGTGAAGGTTGTATTTGTACTGTTTAACCATGCAATTGTCCCGGGTCACCTTGTCGTGTTTTTAAGCAGCAGGCATCACCGCCTGGCATGGCAACTGCTTGGCCTCCGACCGCAAGGCACTACAGAGGGTAGTGCGTACGGCCCAGTACATCACTGGGGCCAAGCTTCTTGCCATCCAGGACCTCTGTACCAGGCGGTGTCAGAGGAAGGCCCAGAAAATTGTCAAAGACTCCAGCCACCCAAGTCATAGACAGTTCTCTCTGCTACTGCACGGCAAGTGGTACCATAGTGCCAAGTCTAGGTCCAAAAGGCTCCTTAACAGCTTCTACCCCCAAACCATAAGACTGCTGAAAAATTAATCAAATGGCCACCCAGATAAAAACAATTTCTACACTGCTGCTACTCGCTCTTTATTATCAATGCATAGTCACTTTACCCCTACCTACATGTACATATTACCTCAACTAAGCTGTACCCCCGCACATTGACTAGGTACCGGTACCCCCTCTATATAGCCTTTTTTAACTTTAGAAATATTAAATATTTTCTTAACTCTAATTTTCTTAAAACTGCATTGTTGGTTAAGGGCTTGTAAGTAAGCATTTCACGGTAAGGTCTACAACCTGTTGTATTTGGCGCATGTGACAAATACAATTTTATTTTATTTTATTTATGGTATGGGCAGGCATAAGCTATGGACAAGAACACAATTGCATTTTATCAATGGCAATTTGAATACATAGAAATACCGTGACGAGATCCTTGAGGCCCATTGTCGTGCCATTCATCCGCCGCCATCACCTCATGTTTCAGCATGATAATGCACGGCCCAATGTTGCAAGGATCTGTACACCATTCCTGGAAGCTGAAAATGTCCCAGTTCTTCCATGGCCTGCATACTCACCAGATATGTCACCCACTGAGCATGTTTGGGATGCTCTGGATCGACGTGTACGACAGCGTGTTCCAGTTCCCTCCAATATCCAGCAACTTCGCACAGCCATTGAAGAGGAGTGGGACAACATTCCACAGGCCACAATCAACAGCCTGATCAACTCTATGCGAAGGAGATGTGTCGCGCTGCATGAGGCAAATGGTGGTCACACCAGAGACTGACTGGTTCTCTGATCCACACCCCTACCTTTTTTTTTTTAAGGTATCTGTGACCAACAGATCAATATCTGTATTCCCAGTCATGTGAAATCCATAGATTAGATTCTAATGAATGTATTTCAATTGACTGATTTCCTTTATATGAACTGTAACTCAGTAAAATCTTTGAAATTGTCGCATGTTGCGTTTATATTTTTGTTCAGTATATTTGAAAATATGTCTGTTGATTCATAGTTATTGTGCAAAAGAAAGCCACGAGAAAAGCCACATGTTTCAATGCATGCCACCATAACCAGAACCACCGATCCCTTTTCCCATTGTCATACAATATACTGTAGCTCAGTATTTGTGTTATTTATTTTAGAGTAATCCTCAGTGTCCAGAGCTGTACTGCAACACTGGGCTCTAATGACCATGGAGCGATCTAGTTTTTTTTTTTTTGTATGCACTCTACCAATACTCAAAACCCTGTGCTATGATCTAAGAGGCAGTTTACAGCTAACCGCAGTACTGACTGGTATTTTCCATGGTAATTCCCTGGATGGGAAGGTTTAGCATTAGCACTTGGCCAACTACACAGACGCTAGCCTAAGGCCTTTTATGTCCTAACGCCTAATACATTTATAGTCATCTAAAGTTGGCATGGAGGAGCTAGTTGGCATCCTGATGGATAAGTCATAAGTGTTACATGTTGAAGTGAAGGAGGGAGGAAGACAGAGAGAGGGAGAGAGAGAGAGAGAGAGAGGAGAGAGAGAGAGAGAGAGAGAGAGAGAGAGAGAGAGAGAGAGAGAGAGAGGTGGTGGAGGGAGGGAGAGAGAGAGAGAGAGAAAGATAATGTTAGTGAGTAAACAATCATCAGGTAACCATCTGTTCCCCTTCTCCTCCTCTTCCTCTTCCTCCTTCTCCTAAGTAAATTAAGGAGATAATCAGTCAGAAAATGAATTAATCTCATCAGGACTGCATGCTGATCAAGAGGGCAGATTAAATCAAGTTTAAATAAATCCCCCTCTAGTAGTGCACTACTTTTGACCAGAGCCCTATGGGTAATGTGCTGGCACATACGGCAGGTCAAAAGTAGTGTATAGGGGATAGGGTGCCATTTGAGACACACTCCTTCTGCACCCTCTCTGTTAGGCCAAGGTGAACCTCCTCTCTAGAGGAGGCTGCTCCTCACGAATCAATATAGCTACACAAGTAGCCTTCAATTATATATCAAATGTTTTTTATTTTATTTATTTTTTTGGGGGGGGGGGGGGGTTGGTATGTACCATTCAAAATAATAATTCCCTTCCCCAAAACCTTTTAACAACTGCCCTGCAAACAATAATGAGTTGTTAGGACGTCCCCGGGACATCATGAAATGGTCGCTTAAAGTCGTCAGGACGTTGTGTCATGGTCCCCTGGAGGTTTTGTCTAGTTCCCGGTTGGTCCCAAGGACGTCCCTGGGACATACTGGGAACTAGACAAAACCTACAGGGGACAGTGACACAACGTCCCAAGGATGTTCAGGGGACCATGACACAACGTCCTAAGAACGTCCTAACAAACCGGGAACTATAAAAAGGTCCCCCAGAGAATGTAAAATAAAAGTCCTGAGAACGTTGTAAAAAGGTTGTGACATGGTCCTCAATGTCGTCCTGGACACATACAAGGAATTAGCCAAAGGTCCACCAGAGAACGTTCCCTTTGGGCTATCACGCAACGTTCTTATAACATTCTCAGAACGTCAGTGGTATAACGTCAAGCTGAAACCCTCAAGAGACCTAATGGGAACGTCGCCGAATGTCCTCAGGACATCCCCTGTTTGCTGGCTGATGCCTTTGATGGAAGTTGAGTCTCAAATGGTACCCTATTCCCTATATAGCCCATAGGGTTCTGGTCAAAAGTAGTGCACTATATAGGGAATAGGGTGCCATTTGGGACTCAGACGGAACTGAACTCTCTCAAACTGCCACAGTACAGCTCCGCCACTTGAAACCGTGGAACAAAACAATCATTCAGCATCTCCTAGCAACAAAGGAACCCATTCAAGCAGCCACTCACAACAAGGCTGCTGCTCATTTTATATTTCCACTTCATTCCTAGAGGGACCGCTGTTCAGAGTGTTCAGCGAATCAGCTCCAAGGTATTTCTCCCCTTTGTTGTTTTCCTAACCTTGTGTCTGCATCAGTGGTAGAACTGGGCTCTGGATTCACTGCCTACGTCCGAAATGATACCCTTTGTCCTATATAATGTCTAGGCCCCTGGTCAAAGGCAGTGCGCAACAGAGAACAGGGTACCATTTGGGACGCACTGTGTTGCCTGTTCTCTCCTTTAGTAACCAGGCCCAGATGTGTTTGGATCGATAAGTGTGTGTGTGTGTGTGTGTGTGTGTGTGTGTGCCAGGTTCTAGGTCCCCTCCCGGTTTGATACTGGTTCTGTGGACCGATGCTACGTTAGCGGTGTGCTAACGCAGGCCTTGCATAGCTAGCTGTTATTCCTTCCCTGTTGGCAGTCAGAGGGCTCTTGGCTTGGCACACTGGGCTGGTTCCACTAGCACTATAGTAGGCTACAGTCCATCAGCACTATGTCAGAATAGCACAGTCCTACAGTACAGAACATCAGCACTATGTCAGAATAGCACAGTCCTACAGTACAGAACGTCATCACTATGTTTAAATACAGATCTTCAGTACGAATATCATCACTATGTTTAAATACAGATCTTCAGTACAGAACATCATCACTATGTTTAAATACAGATCTACAGTACAGAACATCATCACTATGTTTAAATACAGATCTACAGTACAGAACATCATCACTATGTTTAAATACAGATCTACAGTACAGAACATCATCACTATGTTTAAATACAGATCTACAGTACAGAACATCATCACTATGTTTAAATACAGATCTACAGTACAGAACATCATCACTATGTTTAAATACAGATCTACAGTACAGAACATCATCACTATGTTTAAATACAGATCTACAGTACAGAACATCATCACTATGTTTAAATACAGATCTACAGTACAGAACATCATCACCATGTTTAAATACAGATCTACAGTACAGAACATCATCACTATGTTTAAATACAGATCTACAGTACAGAACATTTACTATGTTTAAATACAGATCTACAGTACAGAACATCATCACTATGTTTAAATACAGATCTACAGTACAGAACATCATCACTATGTTTAAATACAGATCTTCAGTACAGAACATCATCACTATGTTTAAATACAGATCTACAGTACAGAACATCATCACTATGTTTAAATACAGATCTACAGTACAGAACATCATCACTATGTTTAAATACAGATCTACAGTATAGAACATCATCACTATGTTTAAATACAGATCTTCAGTACAGAACATCATCACTATGTTTAAATACAGATCTACAGTACAGAACGTCATCACTATGTTTAAATACAGATCTACAGTACAGAACATCATCACTATGTTTAAATACAGATCTACAGTACAGAACATCATCACTATGTTTAAATACAGATCTACAGTACAGAACATCATCACTATGTTTAAATACAGATCTACAGTACAGAACATCATCACTATGTTTAAATACAGATCTACAGTACAGAACATCATCACTATGTTTAAATACAGATCTACAGTACAGAACATCATCACTATGTTGAAATACAGATCTACAGTACAGAACATCATCACTATGTTTAAATACAGATCTACAGTACAGAACATCATCACTATGTTTAAATACAGATCTACAGTACAGAACATCATCACTATGTTTAAATACAGATCTACAGTACAGAACATCATCACTATGTTTAAATACAGATCTACAGTACAGAACATCATCACTATGTTTAAATACAGATCTACAGTACAGAACATCATCACTATGTTTAAATACAGATCTACAGTACAGAACATCATCACTATGTTTAAATACAGATCTACAGTACAGAACATCATCACTATGTTTAAATACAGATCTACAGTACAGAACATCATCACTATGTTTAAATACAGATCTACAGTACAGAATATCATCACTATGTTTAAATACAGATCTACAGTACAGAACATCATCACTATGTTTAAATACAGATCTACAGTACAGAACATCATCACTATGTTTAAATACAGATCTACAGTACAGAACATCATCACTATGTTTAAATACAGATCTACAGTACAGAACATCATCACTATGTTTAAATACAGATCTACAGTACAGAACATCATCACTATGTTTAAATACAGATCTACAGTACAGAACATCATCACTATGTCTGAATACAGATCTTCAGTACAGAACATCATCACTATGTTTAAATACAGATCTACAGTACAGAACATCATCACTATGTTTAAATACAGATCTACAGTACAGAACATCATCACTATGTTTAAATACAGATCTACAGTACAGAACATCATCACTATGTTTAAATACAGATCTACAGTACAGAACATCATCACTATGTTTAAATACAGATCTTCAGTACAGAACGTCATCACTATGTTTAA
Organism: Coregonus suidteri; assembly: GCA_036851935.1. NCBI lineage: Eukaryota > Metazoa > Chordata > Actinopteri > Salmoniformes > Salmonidae > Coregonus > Coregonus suidteri. The sequence goes on along the minus strand of CM072229.1, from coordinate 53,185,279 downwards.
ATACAGATCTACAGTACAGAACATCATCACTATGTTTAAATACAGATCTACAGTACAGAACATCATCACTATGTTTAAATACAGATCTACAGAACAGAACATCATCACTATGTTTAAATACAGATCTACAGTACAGAACATCATCACTATGTTTAAATACAGATCTACAGTACAGAACATCATCACTATGTTTAAATACAGATCTACAGTACAGAACATCATCACTATGTTTAAATACAGATCTTCAGTACAGAACGTCATCACTATGTTTAAATACAGATCTACAGTACAGAACATCATCACTATGTTTAAATACAGATCTTCAGTACAGAACATCATCACTATGTTTAAATACAGATCTACAGAACAGAACATCATCACTATGTTTAAATACAGATCTACAGTACAGAACATCATCACTATGTTTAAATACAGATCTACAGTACAGAACATCATCACTATGTTTAAATACAGATCTACAGTACAGAACATCATCACTATGTTTAAATACAGATCTACAGTACATAACATCATCACTATGTTTAAATACAGATCTACAGTACAGAACATCATCACTATGTTTAAATACAGATCTACAGTACAGAACATCAGATCTACAACAGGCTATACCACCACAGTAGGCTACTTCACCACACAACCGTGTCTAAATTCATGACTACAATACCACTACAATACCGCTACACCGCTACCCCACTACCCCGCTACCCCGCTACACCGCTACACCGCTACCCCACCACAGTGCCTCTATATGGGCCTATAGTCCTGTATCCCACCACAGTGCCTCTATATGGGCCTATAGTCCTGTACTCCACCACAGTGCCTCTATATGGGCCTATAGTCCTGTACCCCACCACAGTGCCTCTATATGGGCCTATAGTCCTGTATCCCACCACAGTGCCTCTATATGGGCCTATAGTCCTGTACTCCACCGGGGCGGCAGGTAGCTTAGTGGTTAAGAGCGTTGTGCCAGTAACCGAAAGGTCGCTGGTTCTAATCCCCGTGCTGACTAGGTGAAAAATCTGTTGATGTGCCCTTGAGCAAGGCACTTAACCCTAATTGCTCCTGTAAGTCGCTCTGGATAAGAGCGTCTGCTAAATGACTAAAATATATAAAATAAATAAATATAAATAAATATAAAAATATATATATAAATATACCACAGTGCTTCTATATGGGCCTATAGTCCTGTATCCCACCACAGTGCCTCTATATGGGCCTATAGTCCTGTACTTCACCACAGTGCCTCTATATGGGCCTATAGTCCTGTACTCCACCACAGCGCTTCTATATGGGCCTATAGTCCTGTACCCCACCGGGGCGGCAGGTAGCTTAGTGGTTAAGAGCGTTGTGCCAGTAACCGAAAGGTCGCTGGTTCTAATCCCCGTGCTGACTAGGTGAAAAATCTGTTGATGTGCCCTTGAGCAAGGCACTTAACCCTAATTGCTCCTGTAAGTCGCTCTGGATAAGAGCGTCTGCTAAATGACTAAAATATATAAAATAAATAAATATAAATAAATATAAAAATATATATATAAATATACCACAGTGCTTCTATATGGGCCTATAGTCCTGTATCCCACCACAGTGCCTCTATATGGGCCTATAGTCCTGTACCCCACCACAGTGCCTCTATATGGGCCTATAGTCCTGTACCCCACCACAGTGCCTCTATATGGGCCTATAGTCCTGTATCCCACCACAGTGCCTCTATATGGGCCTATAGTCCTGTATCCCACCACAGTGCCTCTATATGGGCCTATAGTCCTGTACTCCACCACAGTGCCTCTATATGGGCCTATAGTCCTGTACTCCACCACAGTGCCTCTATATGGGCCTATAGTCCTGTATCCCACCACAGTGCCTCTATATGGGCCTATAGTCCTGTACTTCACCACAGTGGTTTTTGCTGCTGGACCGACGCAGGGTGGAACAGCTGACTCACAGGGCTATCAGACTCATTCATTCTAACAGAGACAGGAAACAAAACTGTGATTTTTGTATTGTTTTGTTTCTCCCTGGACAGTTATACCCCTACCTTCATACCAAATTCTGAATTAGAGTTGACCAATTTAGACTCCTGAGTTCCTGTGAGTTCCTGTGAGTTCCTGTGAGTTCCTGTGAGACACTCAACATGGAATGGAGAGACTCCTGAATGCCCTCTGCTGCAGCAGTTGCACCCACTCAAGCCCTCCCTCCTCTTCCTCTCCTCCTCCTCTCCTCCCCCCCCCCCCCCCCCCCCCCCCCCCCCCCCCCCCCCCCCCCCCCCCCCCCCCCCCCCTCCTCCCTCCCTCCCCCGGAGACACTCTCTCACCCCCACCACTAGACCTGTAGGTCAATCTAATGCAGATAGCATTTAGAATGCACATAAACATAAGGGTTGGGGTCAGAACAGACTGCTAGTGATCAACATGCATAGCAATGAACAAGAAAGTCAAGCACCACACAAATAAGATGCAGCAGTATCATCAACAGTATCATCATCAGTATCATCATCAGTATCATCAGCAGTATCATCAGCAGTATCATCATCAGTATCATCAGCAGTATCATCAGCAGTATCATCAGCAGTATCATCAGCAGTATCATCAGTATCATCAGCAGTATCATCAGCAGTATCATCAGTATCATCAACAGTATCATCAGCAGTATCATCAGCAGTATCATCAACAGTATCATCAGCAGTATCATCAGCAGTATCATCAGCAGTATCATCAGTATCATCAGCAGTATCATCAGCAGTATCATCAGTATCATCAACAGTATCATCAGCAGTATCATCAGCAGTATCATCAGCAGTATCATCAGCAGTATCATCAGTATCATCAGCAGTATCATCAGCAGTATCATCAGTATCATCAACAGTATCATCAGCAGTATCATCAGCAGTATCATCAACAGTATCATCAGCAGTATCATCAGCAGTATCATCAGTATCATCAGCAGTATCATCAGTATCATCAGCAGTATCATCAGTATCATTAGCAGTATCATCAGTATCATCAGCAGTATCATCAGTATCATTAGCAGTATCATCAGTATCATCAGAATCAGCAGTATCATCAGCAGTATCATCAGTATCATCAGCAGTATCATCAGTATCATTAGCAGTATCATCAGTATCATCAGAATCAGCAGTATCATCAGCAGTATCATCAGTATCATCAGCAGTATCATCAGTATCATTAGCAGTATCATCAGCAGTATCATCAGTATCATCAACAGTATCATCAGCAGTATCATCAGTATCATCAGCAGTATCATCAGTATCATCAGAATCAGCAGTATCATTAGTAGTATCATCAGCAGTATCATCATCAGCAGTATCATCATCAGTATCATCAGCAGTATCATCAGTATCATCAGAATCAGCAGTATCATTAGTAGTATCATCAGCAGTATCATCATCAGCAGTATCATCATCAGTATCATCAGTATCATCAGCAGTATCATCAGTATCATCAGCAGTATCATCAGTATCATTAGCAGTATCATCAGTATCATCAGAATCATCAGTATCATCAGTATCGGCAGTATCATCAGCAGTATCATCAGCAGTATCATCAGTATCATCATCAGCAGTATCATCAGTATCATTAGCAGTATCATCAGTATCATCAGAATCATCAGTATCATCAGTATCGGCAGTATCATCAGCAGTATCATTAGCAGTATCATCAGTATCATCAGCAGTATCATCAGCATGGTCCCAGATCTGTTTGTGCTGTCTTGGCAGCTCTTAACGTTGGCAACAAAGCAGAAAAAGATCTGTGACCAGGCTAGCTTCAGCTGTCTGATAATGGAGGAAACGGCCTCATAGGCTGGAAACGGAAGTGTTCCTCACAAGAAAAACAATACTTTATTGTCCTTTTTTTCCCAGATAATGGAAATTCTTCTTTTGCTTTTGGCTCATGGTTAAAAAATTCCCAACAGTTATGGGAATGGCTTGGTTTTTACCAGTCTATTGTGAGGCGGCATACCCTAGCCTTGGCATACCCTAGCCTTGGCATACCCTAGCCTTGGCATACCCTAGCCTTGGAATACCCTAGCCTTGGCATACCCTAGCCTTGGCATAGCCTAGCCTTGGCATACCCTAGCCTTGGCATACCCTAGCCTTGGAATACCCTAGCCTTGGCATACCCTAGCCTTGGCATACCCTAGCCTTGGCATACCCTAGCCTTGGCATACCCTAGCCTTGGCATAGCTAGCCTTGCCATACCCTAGCCTTGGCATACCCTAGCCTTGGCATAGCCTTGGCATACCCCTAGCCTTGGCATACCCTAGCCTTGGCATACCCTAGCCTTGGCATACCCTAGCCTTGGCATACCCTAGCCTTGGCATACCCTAGCCTTGGCATACCCTAGCCTTGGCATACCCTAGCCTTGGCATACCCTAGCCTTGGCATACCCTAGCCTTGGAATACCCTAGCCTTGGCATACCCTAGCCTTGGCATACCCTAGCCTTGGCATACCCTAGCCTTGGCATACCCTAGCCTTGGCATACCCTAGCCTTGGCATACCCCTAGCCTTGGCATAATACCCTAGCCTTGGCATACCCTAGCCTTGGCATTCCCTAGCCTTGGCATACCCTAGCCTTGGCATACCCTAGCCTTGGCATACCCTAGCCTTGGCATACCCTAGCCTTGGCATACCCTAGCCTTGGCATACCCTAGCCTTGGCATACCCCTAGCCTTGGCATACCCTAGCCTTGGCATACCCTAGCCTTGGCATACCCTACCCTACCCTAGCCTTGGCATACCCTAGCCTTGGCATACCCTAGCCTTGGCAATACCCTAGCCTTGGCATACCCTAGCCTTGGCATACCCTAGCCTAGCCTTGGAATACCCTAGCCTTGGCATACCCTAGCCTTGGCATACCCTAGCCTTGGCATACCCTAGCCTTGGCATACCCTAGCCTTGGCATACCCTAACCCTAGCCTTGGCATACCCTAGCCTTGGCATACCCTAGCCTTGGCATACCCTAGCCTTGGCATACCCTAGCCTTGGCATACCCTAGCCTTGGCATACCCTAGCCTTGGCATACCCTAGCCTTGGCATACCCTAGCCTTGGCATACCCTAGCCTTGGCTACCCTAGCCTTGGCATACCCTAGCCTTGGCATACCCTAGCCTTGGCATACCCTAGCCTTGGCATACCCTAGCCTTGGCATACCCTAGCCTTGGCATACCCTAGCCTTGGCATACCCTAGCCTTGGCATACCCTAGCCCTTACCCTAGCCTTGGCATACCCTAGCCTTGGCATACCCTAGCCTTGGCATACCCTAGCCTTGGCATACCCTAGCCTTGGCATACCCTAGCCTTGGCATACCCTAGCCTTGGCATACCCTAGCCTTGGCATACCCTAGCCTTGGCATACCCTAGCCTTGGCATACCCTAGCCTTGGCATACCCTAGCCTTGGCATACCCTAGCCTTGGCATACCCTAGCCTTGGCATACCCTAGCCTTGGCATACCCTAGCCTTGGCATACCCTAGCCTTGGCATACCCTAGCCTTGGCATACCCTAGCCTTGGCATACCCTAGCCTTGGCATACCCTAGCCTTGGCATACCCTAGCCTTGGCATACCCTAGCCTTGGAATACCCTAGCCTTGGAAATACCCCTTACCCTAGCCTTGGCATACCCTAGCCTTGGCATACCCTAGCCTTGGCATACCCTAGCCTTGGCATACCCTAGCCTTGGCATACCCTAGCCTTGGCATACCCTAGCCTTGGCATACCCTAGCCTTGGCATACCCTAGCCTTGGCATACCCTAGCCTTGGCATACCCTAGCCTTGGCATACCCTAGCCTTGGCATACCCTAGCCTTGGCATACCCTAGCCTTGGCATACCCTAGCCTTGGCATACCCTAGCCTTGGCATACCCTAGCCTTGGCATACCCTAGCCTTGGCATACCCTAGCCTTGGCATACCCTAGCCTTGGCATACCCTAGCCTTGGCATACCCTAGCCTTGGCATACCCTAGCCTTGGCATACCCTAGCCTTGGCATACCCTAGCCTTGGCATACCCTAGCCTTGGCATACCCTAGCCTTGGCATACCCTAGCCTTGGCATACCCTAGCCTTGGCATACCCTAGCCTTGGCATACCCTAGCCTTGGCATACCCTAGCCTTGGCATACCCTAGCCTTGGCATACCCTAGCCTTGGCATACCCTAGCCTTGGCATACCCTAGCCTTGGCATACCCTAGCCTTGGCATACCCTAGCCTTGGCATACCCTAGCCTTGGCATACCCTAGCCTTGGCATACCCTAGCCTTGGCATACCCTAGCCTTGGCATACCCTAGCCTTGGCATACCCTAGCCTTGGCATACCCTAGCCTTGGCATACCCTAGCCTTGGCATACCCTAGCCTTGGCATACCCTAGCCTTGGCATACCCTAGCCTTGGCATACCCTAGCCTTAGCCTTGGCATACCCTAGCCTTGGCATACCCTAGCCTAGCCTTGGCATACCCTAGCCTTGGCATACCCTAGCCTTGGCATACCCTAGCCTTGGCATAGCCTAGCCTTGGCTACCCTAGCCTTGGCATACCCTAGCCTTGGCATACCCTAGCCTTGGCATACCCTAGCCTTGGCATACCCTAGCCTTGGCATACCCTAGCCTTGGCATACCCTAGCCTTGGCATACCCTAGCCTTGGCATACCCTAGCCTTGGCATACCCTAGCCTTGGCATACCCTAGCCTTGGCATACCCTAGCCTTGGCATACCCTAGCCTTGGCATACCCTAGCCTTGGCATACCCTAGCCTTGGCATACCCTAGCCTTGGCATAGCCCTAGCCTTGGCATACCCTAGCCTTGGCATACCCTAGCCTTGGCATAGCCTAGCCTTGGCATACCCTAGCCTTGGCATACCCTAGCCTTGGCATACCCTAGCCTTGGCATACCCTAGCCTTGGCATACCCTAGCCTTGGCATACCCTAGCCTTGGCATACCCTAGCCTTGGCATACCCTAGCCTTGGCATACCCTAGCCTTGGCATACCCTAGCCTTGGCATACCCTAGCCTTGGAATACCCTAGCCTTGGCATACCCTAGCCTTGGCATACCCTAGCCTTGGCATACCCTAGCCTTGGAATACCCTAGCCTTGGAATACCCTAGCCTTGGCATACCCTAGCCTTGGCATACCCTAGCCTTGGCATACCCTAGCCTTCCTAGCCTTGGCATACCCTAGCCTTGGCATACCCTAGCCTTCCTAGCCTTGGCATACCCTAGCCTTGGCATACCCTAGCCTTGGCATACCCTAGCCTTGGCATACCCTAGCCTTGGCATACCCTAGCCTTGGCATACCCTAGCCTTGGCATACCCTAGCCTTGGAATACCCTAGCCTTGGCATACCCTAGCCTTGGAATACCCTAGCCTTGGCATACCCTAGCCTTGGCATACCCTAGCCTTGGCATACCCTAGCCTTGGCATACCCTAGCCTTGGCATACCCTAGCCTTGGCATACTCCTAGCCTTGGCATACCCTAGCCTTGGCATACTCCTAGCCTTGGCATACCCTAGATATACAGCAGTGCTGGCATTAGTGGGAACTGGACCATAGCCTGGTCCCAGATCTGTTTGTGCTGTCTTGCCAACTCCCATGGCCATTGTCACGAACAGAGTTGGCAAGACAGCCCAAACAGATGAACAGTGAAGCAGGCTACGTATCTCAGACCAGGGCTGTGTGGTGGGTCAGAGGAAGCAGTGTTAGATCCTGTGAGAGGAGACAGTCCGGAGGAAAGAGAGGACAGGAGCACTGGGAGACATGATGACACATTAACAATCCTTGTTTCTCACGACAGCCGTTGAATTCTTGAATCCTCCCTCTGTTAGTTAGCTAGCTCCACATAACAGGCCCTGGGGTGGTAGACTGCAGCAGACTGACTCCTGTGGACCATGGCTAGCACGCTATTTTAGACTAATCAACATCACAGCTTCCATACCTGGGTTCAAATAGTATTTGAAATATTTCAAATACTATTAAGCGTTAGCTTTAGTCTGCCTGTAGTGCCAGATAGGCAGGTTTTACAGTTTGGAGACTATTATCTTTGGTCCATTAAGCCAGGCAAGCTCAATCAAGCAAAGGGAGTATTAAACATTATTTAGAAAAGTATTTGAACCCTACCATCAACAACACAGCTTCAGCCTAAACATTCCTACCATAACAACGTTACAGGGTCTTAACGCAGTCACAAGATGTGCATATTAATGATGTGAAGAGACGCCACATAGCCACCTAGGGCCAAGCGGTATCCTCAAGACTCTATTTAGGGACTTTTAACAGGGAAAAGAGAGAAGTGTTTGAAAAGATGAAGAGCGAGGCTTCTCTATACTCTCTCCTGGAAGGAATCTAAAATAGCCAATTGGTTAATTGGTGAGACTTGCCCGTAACAGCTGACACACACACACACACACACACACACACACACACACACACACACACACAGACACACACACAGACACACACACAGACACACACACACACACACACAGACACACACACACACACACACACACACACACACACACACACACACACACACACACACACACACACACACACACACACAGAGACACAGACACACACACACACACACACACACAGAGACACACACAGAGACACAGACAGACACAGACAGTGTCACTACACTTATCACCACATGATTGTGCTGGGCCTCATCCCTGACAGATTATTGACAGGGTCGTCATCATGACCATTTGACTATTTGACAAACAGACAGTCTCACTCCTCTTATCTTTAACGTCAGTATGTGTGTTGTATGAGGTCCACCTGAGGTCCACCTCATCATTGCTGTTATACCATACATTATCATAGGTAACCCACCATTTGTCGAATCCCAGACACTGGCCTCACACAGACAGACAGACAGAGACAGGCTCCACACCATTTAGGACTATATATATATATATAGACTCTCTCTCCAGTCAATACATTATGTAGTCCAGTGGGAAAATGTGTCCACTCTGGGGAGGCAAAGGTTTGATGGTATGAAATTGTTCCCCACGAGCTCCTGATCAAAAATATAAATGCAACATGTAAAGTGTTGGTCCCATGTTTCATGAGCTGAAATAAAAAATGCTAGCCATTTTTCATATGCACAAAAAGCGTATTTCTCTCAGGTTTTGTGAACAAATGTGTTTATGTCCCTGTTACTGAGCATTTTTCCTTTGCCAAGATAATCCATCCACCTGACAGGTGTGGCATATCAAGAAGCTGATTAAACAGCATGATCATTACACAGGTGCACCTTGTGCTGGGGACAATAAAAGGACACTTTGTCACACAAAACAATGCCACAGATGTCTCAAGTTTTGAGGGAGCGTGCAATTGGCATGCTGACTGCAGGAATATCCACCAGAGCTGTTGCCAGAGAATTGAATGTTCATTTCTCTACTATAAGCTGCCTCACAACCACAGACCACATGTAACCACGCCAGCCAATGACCTCCACATCCGGCTTCTTCACCTGCGGGAAGAAGGGTGGGTGGGGGGTGCCGAGGAGTCTTTAATAAAGCCCTTTTGTGGAGAAAAAACTCATTCTGATAGGAGGGCCTGGCTCCCCAGTGGGTGGGCCAGTCTCCCATCCATGGCTGCACCCCTGCCCAGTCATGTGAAATCCATAGATTAGAGCCTAATGAATTTATTTGACTCTAACTCAGTGAAATTGTTGCATGTTGCATTTATATTTTTGTTCAGTATATATATATATATATATATATATATATATATACACTAGCTACTCCAAAATAGTTGCTTTTTTTAGTTTTTCACACTTTTATACACTGAGTATACAAAACATTAAGAACACCTGCCCTTTCCATGACATAGACTGACCAGGTGAATCCAGGTGAAAGCTTTGATCCCTTATTGATGTCACTTGTTAAATCCATTTCAATCAGTGTGGATGAAGGAGAGGAGACAGGTTAAAGAATAATCTTTTAGTTTTGAGACAACTGAAACATGGATTGTGTATGTGTGCCATTCAGAGGGTGAATGGGCAAGACAAAAGATTTAAGTGCCTTTGAACGGGGTATGGTCAGCAGCAACTAACCGATACATATTTCAGTAGGCCCTATACTACAAAATTATATATTTTCCATAAATAGTGTAAATAGATATATATCTATAAAGGCTGTAAACCTAAGGCTTTAATGCTACAGAGGATCCCTAAGAAACAAAAGGTGACCGGCCTGAACCACTACAGACCTGTAACGCTCACCTCGGTCATCATGGTAACCTTTGAGCACCTCGGTCATCATGGTAACCTTTGAGCACCTGGTCCTGTCCCATCTCAAATCCACCACCGACGCCCTCCTTGACCCCATGCAATCCGCCTACAGAGCCAATAGGCCGTCAACATCGGCCTTCGCTATGTCCTCCAACACCAAGGAAATACGTGAGGATATTGTTTGAGGACTTTAGCTCAGCCTTCAACAGGTAACCCTCATTGACTCTTGTTATAGATCACATTCTCGTTCAAGGCTTAGGCCTAATGATACAGTCCTGGGAGATCTATATAATTATATCTATACCAATTTAAGCCTACGGTATCTTTAAACAGGGGTTTTCCTCCTGAACATTGCATGGTTATTTTATTTTAGCGACTCCGTCTGATCTGAAATCCCGCAGCTGCGGCCTTTGACTAATTCATGTAAATGCTAGAAGTTTAATTTCAAAAATGGATTTTATTGTAACTCTGGCTTTGCAAACCAACGTGGACATTCCGGTTATAACTGAATCTTGGCTAAAGAAGTCTATGGTGTTTCTTACTGGTTATAATGGTTGACGACATCCGATCCTCATTTATTATGTCAAATGACACCGCTGGTCCTGCTCACAATGCCCTACCCTATGCTTTGACTTCTTTCTCCCCTCTCTCTCCAGATAAAATCTTGCGACTTGTGACGGCCGGTCGCCCAACAACCTGCTCGCTTGACCCTATCCCCTCCTCTCTTCTCCAGACCATTTCCGGAGACCTTCTCCCTTACATCACCTCGCTCATCAACTCATCCTTGACCGCTGGCCATGTCCCTTCCGTCTTCAAGAGAGCGAGAGTTGCACCCCTCCTCAAAAAACCTACACTTGATCCCTCCGATGTCAACAACTACAGACCAGTATCCCTTCTTTCTTTTCTCTCCAAAACTCTTGAGCGTGCCGTCTCTAGCCAACTCTCCTGCTATCTCTCTCAGAATGACCTTCTTGATCCAAACCAGTCAGGTTTCAAGACTGGTCATTCAACTGAGACTGCTCTTCTCTGTGTCACAGAGGTTCTCCGCACTGCTAAAGATAACTCTCTCTCCTCTGCTCTTATCCTTCTAGACCTGTCTGCTGCCTTTGATACTGTGAACCATCAAATCCTCCTCTCCACCCTCTCCGAGTTGGGCATCTCCGGCGCTGCTCACTCTTGGATTGCGTCCTACCTGACAGGTCGCTCCTACCAGGTGGCGTGGCGAGAATCTGTCTCTGCACCACGTGCTCTCACCACTGGTGTCCCCCAGGGCTCAGTTCTAGGCCCTCTCATATTCTCTCTATACACCAAGTCACTTGGCTCTGTCATATCCTCACATGGTCTCTCCTATCATTGCTACGCAGACGACACACAACTAATCTTCTCCTTTCCCCCTTCTGATAACCAGGTAGTGAATCGCATCTCTGCATGTCTGGCAGACATATCATTGTGGATGTCGGATCACCACCTCAAGCTGAACCTCGGCAAGACGGAGCTACTCTTCCTCCCGGGGAAGGACTGCCCACTCCATGATCTCACCATCATGGTTGACAACTCCATTGTGTCCTCCTCCCAGAGTGCAAAGAACCTTGGTGTGACCCTGGACAACACCCTGTCGTTCTCCGCTAACATCAAAGCGGTGACCCGATCCTGCAGGTTCATGCTTATACAGAAAGTGGCACAGGTCCTAATCCAGGCACTTGTCATCTCCCGTCTGGATTACTGCAACTCGCTGTTGGCTGGGCTCCCTGCCTGTGCCATTAAACCCCTACAACTTATCCAGAACGCTAAAGCCCGTATGGTGTTCAACCTTCTCAAGTTCTCTCATGTCACCCAGCTCCTCCGCACACTCCACTGGCTTCCAGTTGAGGCTCGCATCTACTACAAGACCATGGTGCTTGCCTACGGAGCTGTGAGGGGAACGGCACCTCCTTACCTTCAGGCTCTGATCAGTCCCTACACCCAAACGAGGGCACTACGTTCATCCACCTCTGGCCTGCTAGCCCCCCTACCTCTACGGAAGCACAGTTCCCGCTCAGCCCAGTCAAAGCTATTCGCTGCTCTGGCACCCCAATGGTGGAACAAGCTCCCCCCATGACGCCAGGACAGCGGAGTCACTGACCACCTTCCGGAGACACTTGAAACCCTACCTCTTTAAGGAATACCTGGAATAGTATAAAAGTAATCCTTCTACCCCCCCTCCCCCACCCCCCCCATAAAAAAAAATGTGGTTGTCCCACTGGCTATCATAAGTTGAATGCACCAATTTGTAAGTCGCTCTGGATAAGAACGTCTGCTAAATGATGTAAATGTAAATGTATAATGTATATAGATCTGACAGAGTTGGCAGTTGTGGGAGTGTCTTCATATTCATAAAGAACAACTTCAATGCTTCTGTCTATTTTCACCTCTGTCCCGAAGCAACGTCATGTCTTTAAATGGAGTCTTTGCCACTGAGCTCAGTGACCATTGTGTCGTTGCCTGCATTAAGAGATGTTAAGCCACCTAAATCTCGTCCATACATTATAGCAAAGAGACATTCTGGGAATTTTAATGAGCAACATTTCTTGTCTGACCTGGGGTTGTGTGACTGGGGATCAGGCCCTAAATTGTTTTATTTAACACTGTTGCAGATAAGCATGCTCCAAAAAAAAAAAAAAAAAAAAAGAAGGTTAAAGGACAGATCTAATCCTTGTTTCACGCATTAATTGTCTGAAAAATTACAGTCAAGAAATATAGCTTGGCCTAAGGCTAGAATGACTGATTCTACGTCTGATTAGAAAAGCAAAATCAACATACTTCTTGAATTGTTTATCAGAGAGTGGTGGCAATCCAGCTAACTTCTGGAAAGTGGTCAAATCTTTGAAACAACACCCCACCCCCTCATTGCCACTGCAGGTTATGGCAGACTGAGTAGGATGGAGCCAGGCGCAGGAGGTGTGAATCAAAGAATGGGGTTTATTTGGCCAATACAGCAGTCCGGAGCAATGCGTAAACCAAATACAGTGCGACTGAAATGCGTACTGGGAAAACAAACCACACGGCTGAATATCCCGGCGATAAAAGTAACATAATGCTCAACACGACACCTCCACATGGAACAATAACACACAAAGACATGGGGGAGCAGAGGGGATAATTATACAGAGACTGATGAGCGGCAGGTAGCTTAGTGGTTAAGAGCGTTGTGCCAGTAACCGAAAGGTCGCTGGTTCTAATCCCCGATGCCGACTAGGTGAAAAAATCTGCCGATGTGCCCTTGAGCAAGGCACTTAACCCTAATTGCTCCTGTAAGTCGCTCTGGATAAGAGCGTCTGCTAAATGACTAAAACGTAAATGATGAGCGGATATGTACCAGGTGTGTGTGGAAAAACAAGACTAAACAAATGGAATGAGGAGCGGCAGTGGCTAGAAGGCCGGTGACGACGAACGCCGAAGCCTGCCCGAACGAGGAGAGGAGGCAGCTTCGGAGGGAGTCGTGACACAGACTCTGGTCCCATAATAGACCAAATTGAAATGTGTGATGCTTTTAATAAGCGTTGGGTCTCAGCTGGCAGCCTTTTTGAAAGAACAGATCCTTCTGACTTAGATAACTACCACCTAATCTCCAAGTTGTCTTCTCTAGCCAAGGTATTAGAATCCCTGAACCTTTTTAAACTTCTCACTCTGCTCTAAATGAGCACCAGTCTGGTTTTAGATCTGGACACTGTTTCAGCCACTTTGCTTGTTTTTAAATGTGATAAATCATTGTGCTGCCTTTATTTATAGGCCTTTTCCATGGCCTTCGACACTGTTGACCATTCCCTACTCATCTCAAAGACTGTCTGAAATGGGTCAGGAGTCTTGCAAATGGTTTAAGAGCTATCGGACAGACAGGACACCGTGTGCTTTCTGATGGTGTCAAGCCTAGTTTCCTCAATATTACAAAAGGTGTACCGCAGGGGTCGGTTTTCGGACCTGTTCTCTTTACTATTTCTATAAATAATATTGATCTATTAAATCCTGTAATTTTCCTCTGTATGCAGACGATACCGTAATGCATGCTATGGCCGCTACTGGTGACCAGGCAATGATAGAGCTGCAATGATTTGGTTACATTACAGAAAACCCTTGTTGATTTAAAGTTGTACTTAATGCGGGCAAAACTAAATATATGTTGTTCTCTAATTCATGCAAAAATGTCTGTCTATAAATATCAGGGCATTTGGATTGATAAACATCGTTTAACGTTTAAAAAAACATACGGAAGCTAAAAAGCAAAGATTCCCGGTGGGTTTTATTTGTTTTAGAAATAGACCTAGCCTCGCTTTAAACAGCAGGAAGCAGATTTTACAAAATAATCGAACTGAAAATTAAAAAAAATATGTTCACAGGGATGGTTAACTCTCGAGGTGCCACTAGTCTGTACTGATCTAGGTAGATCTGCTTTCAGTTTTAATGCCCCAATTCTTGGAATAGCCTGCAGAACTCCTTGCATCTTGATTCCCTGGTGCCGCCAGTGCAGTTTAAGACTCTAGTCTTAGATGTGTTGAATGAGAGTTGCAGTTGGTTTTGATTGAATGAAGAGATTGTTGTGGGTGTAATGTTGACAATTGTAACTTGCTTTATTTTTTTATTTTTTTAAATCTTTGCTAGAGTGATGATTTTGTACTGTTGTATTGTTGTTTTGCTGTGCTCAAGGGGCAACTTTGACCCTGGTCTCAATGGGTTTCCCCTGACTAAATAAATAAATACAAATCATTCCGGACCTGCTACAGCACAAACTCACCCAGCTGAACGTATCTGAATCCATCTGCCGGTGGATCGCTGACTTCCTGACCAACAGGACACAGAGTATTAAGACTCCCTATCTCTCAGCACGGGGGGCACTGTAGGTTTGGTGTGTCCCCCCCCTTCCTATCACTCTACACCAATGACTGCAACTCCAACCTGTCAAACTACTAAAGTTTGCTGATAACACCCCCCCCCCCCCCCCCCCCCCCCGGTCAGTCTCATCTCCGACAACAAAGAGTCCAAGTACCGTGGAGAGGTTGACCGCCTGGTGGTCTGGTGCAGTCGCAGCCTGAAACTCAACACTATAGGAAATGCCCCCCACCATCTCTCCCCCTCAATATTACATGTAACATTTCAGCCATTTAGCAGACACTCTTATCCAGAGCGACTTACAGTTAGCCAGTTCATACTTTCTTCATACTAGTCCCCCGCGGGAATCAAACCCACAACCCTGGCATTGCAAGCACCATGCTCTACCAACTGAGCTACACATCTATCGCTGGTTTGTAGTGTGTCAAGTCATTCAAATTCCTGGAGACCATTTATCTCCAACAAGCTCAAGTGGTAGGACAACATCACAGCGGTGACCATGAAGGCTCGACAGGCAATGTACCATCTGCTGACGAAACTCAAACTGTTTTTGGACAATTCTGGTTCAGTTCTACACGTCCGTCATTGAGTCCCTCCTCACCTCTTCTGTCCCATGTCTGGTTTGGGTCTGCTTCTGCAAACTGCAGCACATCGTCCGGTCTGCGGAGGAGGTCATCGGCTATCACCTGCCCTCCGTCAAATACGAGCACACCTACGTGCAGGTAAAGTCATCGCCGACCCTGCCCACTCCCGGACACTCCGTATTTCAAAGACTCCGCTCTGGCAGAGAGTTTAGGTCAATCATGACCATAACTGCCCGCCGCCTGAAAGGTTTCTTCCCCCCATGCTGTGGCCCTCATCAACCGGCCGTCAGGCTCACAGAGATTAAGTGACTTTGCGTTGGGCTGATTACTGCACCTTGTCATCAATGATACTAATCTGCACTATATACACCTCCACACAACGATGCGCTGTATACAGAATGTTATATTGGAATGCAGTGTATATGACAGGATTCAAGACAAAGATTTTATGTTGAACAATATGCTATTATTATAATCACTACAAACCAGTGATGGATCCCTTTAGGAATATTATAGATAATTTGTTTATTGTTTGAAAATCAAATATAGAAATTAGGGATGAAAATCATTATTAGACTTTGCCACCTCAAAGTGGACAAGTTTGTGAAATTTGGCCCTCGCCCCATGGACTAATGTAAGTAACAGCCCTGAGAACATCATGTGATCTGAGTAACAGCCCTGAGAACATCATGTGATCTGAGTAACAGCCCTGAGAACATCATGTGATCTGAGTAACAGCCCTGAGAACATCATGTTATCTAAGTAACAGCCCTGAGAACATCATGTGATCTGAGTAACAGCCCCACATGGACATGAATACAGGCTCCGTCTCCAACCTGTGTGTGTGTGTGTGTGTGTGTATTTTATATTCATTGTTGATGCACTCAGACTGTGTGTCTCTGTTGAAGTATGATGACTACGGTAAACAGCCTCCAGGCTCCTTATGTTCCTTCCTGTTAAAATAGAGGTCAGGGGTCACCAGCTTGGTGTTGTCTTACTGCAGTCATAAGGCCTAGTCATGGAGACATGTCGAGGCATAGGACAAGATGAGGGATGGCAGCCTTTTCCTTAAATAGTACTTTTGCCCAGAGGCCTGCAGGAGTCATGGGCCCTGGGAGCCACAAAAAGTTATTCACCTGCACCATCGAGGGCATCTTGACTGTCTGCATCACCGCTTGGTATTGCAAATGCACCGCCCTCGGCTGCAAAGCGCTACAGAGGGTGGTGTGGACATCCCAGTACATCACTGGGACCAAGCTCCCTGCCATCCAGGACTTCTATATCAGGTGGTGTCAGAAGAAAGCCTCAAAAATTGCCAAAGACCCCAGCCATCCAAGCCATAGACGGTTCACTCTGCTATCGTCTGGCAAACAGTACCGGAGCATTGGCTCTCGGACCAACAGGCTCCGAGACAGCTTCTACCCCCAAGCCATAAGATTGCTAAATGGTTCATTAAACGGTCCGCCGGCTATCTGCATGGACCCTATCTTGCACTTACTTAATGCACACTCACAAGACTACATACACACTCACTCACTGACACTCTCACACAAACCAACACACAATCACTACATACACACACACACACGCATACCAACAACACACACACACACACACATCATTTGCTGCTGCTACTCTGTTCTTTATTTTACCCTTATTATTATCTATCCTGATGCCTAGTCACTTTACCCTGCCTTCATATCCATATCTACCTTAAATGCCTTATTATTATCTATCCTGATGCCTAGTCACTTTACCCTGCCTTCATGTACATATCTACCTCAAATACCTTATTATTATCTATCCTGATGTCTAGTCACTTTACCCTGCCTTCATGTATATATCTACCTCAAATACCTTATTATTATCTATCCTGATGCCTAGTCACTTTACCCTGCCTTCATGTACATATCTACCACAAATACCTTATTATTATCTATCCTGATGCCTAGTCACTTTACCCTGCCTTCATGTACATATCTACCTCAAATACCTTATTATTATCTATCCTGATGTCTAGTCGCTTTACCCTGCCTTCATGTACATATCTACCTCAAATACCTTATTATTATCAATCCTGATGCCTAGTCACTTTACCCTGCCTTCATGTACATATATACCTCAAATACCTTATTATTATCTATCCTGATGCCTAGTCACTTTACCCTGCCTTCATGTACATATCTACCTCAAATACCTTATTATTATCTATCCTGATGCCTGGTCACTTTACCCTGCCTTCATGTACATATCTACCTCAAATACCTTATTATTATCTATCCTGATGCCTAGTCACTTTACCCTGCCTTCATGTACATATCTACCACAAATACCTTATTATTATCTATCCTGATGCCTAGTCACTTTACCCTGCCTTCATGTACATATCTACCTCAAATACCTTATTATTATCTATCCTGATGTCTAGTCGCTTTACCCTGCCTTCATGTACATATCTACCTCAAATACCTTATTATTATCAATCCTGATGCCTAGTCACTTTACCCTGCCTTCATGTACATATCTACCTCAAATACCTTATTATTATCTATCCTGATGCCTAGTCACTTTACCCTGCCTTCATGTACATATCTACCTCAAATACCTTATTATTATCTATCCTGATGCCTGGTCACTTTACCCTGCCTTCATGTACATATCTACCTCAAATACCTTATTATTATCTATCCTGATGCCTAGTCACTTTACCCTGCCTTCATGTACATATCTACCTCAAATACCTTATTATTATCTATCCTGATGCCTGGTCACTTTACCCTGCATTCATGTACATATCTACCTCAAATACCTTATTATTATCTATCCTGATGCCTAGTCACTTTACCCTGCCTTCATGTACATATCTACCTCAAATACCTTAATATTATCTATCCTGATGTCTAGTCACTTTACTCTGCCTTCATGTACATATCTACCTCAAATACCTTATTATTATCTATCCTGATGTCTAGTCACTTTACCCTGCCTTCATGTACATATCTACCTCAAATACCTTATTATTATCTATCCTGATGCCTAGTCACTTTACCCTGCCTTCATGTACATTTCTACCTCAAGTACCTTATTATTATCTATCCTGATGTCTAGTCACTTTACCCAGCCTTCATGTAAATATCTACCTCAAATACCTTATTATTATCTATCCTGATGCCTGGTCACTTTACCCTGCCTTCATGTACATATCTACCTCAAATACCTTATTATTATCTATCCTGATGCCTAGTCACTTTACCCTGCCTTCATGTACATATCTACCTCAAATAGCTTATTATTATCTATCCTGATGTTTAGTCACTTTACTCTGCCTTCATGTACATATCTACCTCAAATACCTTATTATTATCTATCCTGATGTCTAGTCACTTTACCCTGCCTTCATGTACATATCTACCTCAAATACCTTATTATTATCTATCCTGATGCCTAGTCACTTTACCCTGCCTTCATGTACATATCTACCTCAAATACCTTATTATTATCTATCCTGATGTCTAGTCACTTTACCCTGCCTTCATGTACATATCTACCTCAACTACCTTATTATTATCTATCCTGATGTCTAGTCACTTTACCCTGCCTTCATGTACATATCTACCTCAAATACCTTATTATTGTCTATCCTGATGCCTAGTCACTTTACCCTGCCTTCATGTACATATCTACCTCAAATACCTTATTATTATCTATCCTGATGTCTAGTCACTTTACCCTGCCTTCATGTACATATCTACCTCAAATACCTTATTATTATCTATCCTGATGTCTAGTCACTTTACCCTGCCTTCATGTACATATCTACCTCAAATACCTTATTATTATCTATCCTGATATCTAGTCACTTTACCCTGCCTTCATGTACATATCTACCTTCAAATACCTTATTATTATCTATCCTGATATCTAGTCACTTTACCCTGCCTTCATGTACATATCTACCTCAAATACCTTATTATTATCTATGCTGATGCCTGGTCACTTTACCCTGCCTTCATGTACATATCTACCACAAATACCTTATTATTATCTATCCTGATGCCTAGTCACTTTACCCTGCCTTCATGTATATATCTACCTCAAATACCTTATTATTATCTATGCTGATGCCTGGTCACTTTACCCTGCCTTCATGTACATATCTACCACAAATACCTTATTATTATCTATCCTGATGCCTAGTCACTTTACCCTGCCTTCATGTACATATCTACCTCAAATACCTTATTATTATCTATCCTGATGCCTAGTCACTTTACCCTGCCTTCATGTACATATCTACCTCAAATACCTTATTATTATCTATCCTGATGCCTGGTCACTTTACCCTGCATTCATGTACATATCTACCTCAAATACCTTATTATTATCTATCCTGATGCCTAGTCACTTTACCCTGCCTTCATGTACATATCTACCTCAAATACCTTATTATTATCTATCCTGATGTCTAGTCACTTTACTCTGCCTTCATGTACATATCTACCTCAAATACCTTATTATTATCTATCCTGATGTCTAGTCACTTTACCCTGCCTTCATGTACATATCTACCTCAAATACCTTATTATTATCTATCCTGATGCCTGGTCACTTTACCCTGCCTTCATGTACATATCTACCTCAAATACCTTATTATTATCTATCCTGATGCCTAGTCACTTTTACCCTGCCTTCATGTACATATCTACCTCAAATAGCTTATTATTATCTATCCTGATGTCTAGTCACTTTACTCTGCCTTCATGTACATATCTACCTCAAATACCTTATTATTATCTATCCTGATGTCTAGTCACTTTACCCTGCCTTCATGTACATATCTACCTCAAATACCTTATTATTATCTATCCTGATGCCTAGTCACTTTACCCTGCCTTCATGTACATATCTACCTCAAATACCTTATTATTATCTATCCTGATGTCTAGTCACTTTACCCTGCCTTCATGTACATATCTACCTCAAATACCTTATTATTATCTATCCTGATGTCTAGTCACTTTACCCTGCCTTCATGTACATATCTACCTCAAATACCTTATTATTGTCTATCCTGATGCCTAGTCACTTTACCCTGCCTTCATGTACATATCTACCTCAAATACCTTATTATTATCTATCCTGATGTCTAGTCACTTTACCCTGCCTTCATGTACATATCTACCTCAAATACCTTATTATTATCTATCCTGATGTCTAGTCACTTTACCCTGCCTTCATGTACATATCTACCTCAAATACCTTATTATTATCTATCCTGATATCTAGTCACTTTACCCTGCCTTCATGTACATATCTACCTCAAATACCTTATTATTATCTATCCTGATATCTAGTCACTTTACCCTGCCTTCATGTACATATCTACCTCAAATACCTTATTATTATCTATGCTGATGCCTGGTCACTTTACCCTGCCTTCATGTACATATCTACCACAAATACCTTATTATTATCTATCCTGATGCCTAGTCACTTTACCCTGCCTTCATGTATATATCTACCTCAAATACCTTATTATTATCTATGCTGATGCCTGGTCACTTTACCCTGCCTTCATGTACATATCTACCACAAATACCTTATTATTATCTATCCTGATGCCTAGTCACTTTACCCTGCCTTCATGTACATATCTACCTCAAATACCTTATTATTATCTATCCTGATGCCTAGTCACTTTACCCTGCCTTCATGTACATATCTACCTCAAATACCTTATTATTATCTATCCTGATGCCTAGTCACTTTACCCTGCCTTCATGTACATATCTACCTCAAATACCTTTTTGTTATCTATCCTGATTTTTCTTAATACGTTGGCAACGTCTTGTAAGTAAGCATTGTACGGTAAAGTCAACACCCGTTGTAGTTGGCGCATGTGAAAAATAACATGTTTTATTTTATTTTTATGAGAGTGTAGTCCGTATCTGTCTGGTCGTTTCTTCCAGCCAGCCTCCAGCCTTCTGACCTTGAGTCCCACCACCTCCTCCCACTCTCTCTCTCTCTCTCTCTCTCTCTCTCTCTTCTCTCTCTCTCTCTCTCTCTCTGTCTCTCTGTCTCTCTCTCTCTCTCTCTCTGTCTCTGTCTCTGTCTCTCTCTCTCTCTCTCTCTCTCTCTCTCTCTCTCTGTCTCTGTCTCTCTCTCTCTCTCTCTCTCTCTCTCTCTCTCTCTCTCTCTCTCTCTCTCTCTCTCTCTGTCTCTGTCCCTCTCTCTCTCTCTCTCTCTCTCTCTCTCTTCTCTCTCTCTCTCTCTCTCTCTCTCTCTCTCTCTCTGTCTCTCTGTCTCTCTGTCTCTCTCTCTCTCTCTGTCTCTGTCTCTCTCTCTCTCTCTCTCTCTCTCTCTCTCTCTCTCTCTCTCTCTCTCTCTCTCTCTCTCTCTCTGTCTCTGTCTCTGTCTCTCTCTCTCTCTCTCTCTCTCTCTCTCTCTCTCTCTCTCTCTCTCTCTCTCTCTCTCTCTCTCTCTCTCTCTCTCTCTCTCTCTCTCTCTCTCTCTCTCTCTCTCTCTCTCTCTCTCTCTCTCTCTCTCTCTCTCTCTCTCTCTCTCTCTCTCTCTCTCTCTCTCTCTCTCTCTCTCTCTCTCTCTCTCTCTCTCTCTCTGTCCAGTCTGCTGTCTGAGCCCCTCTCCCTGGCCCAGAGCACTACCTCAAACAGGGCCAGGTTGGGTCATGGAGGACACTGAGCCCAGCCAAAGGAACAGAGCATATCTGAGCCAGCGCAATCTACAGTCAGCATGCTACTGTCAAAAGTAAACACTCCACCACTCTACAGGAGTCCCTAATGACACCCTATTCCCTATATAGTGCACTACTTTTGACCAGGGCCTGTAGGGAACAGGGTGGCAATTGGGACGCAGCCATGATATACCTCTATATCTGAGATTATTAGCTCTTCCACAGAACAGAATTAAGACGACCAGAAAACATTTAGAGAAGACAGAGAGTCCACTTCATAGCTGGAAATGACAGTGTGATTCTGTTTATATCACACTGGATTCACAGGAAGATCTAGAGCGTCCAGACAGGAAATATACACTGAGTAAGCTAAGAAAATTGTGATTGAATCAACACTTCACAAACAGAAAAAAACAACAATTGCTTTGTCCATAAATGGTGTTTTTTTTTGGTGAGTGTTTCAGACATCATAAGGTCAGGAGCAGCAATCATATTTTACAATGTGGAGGACTGGAGAGTATTAGCTACTAGAACTACAGATAGGAAAAACAGCCACGGGGTGTGTGGTGAGTGTGTTCTGTGGTGTGTGTGTGTGTGTGTGTGTGTGTGTGTGTGTGTGTGTGTGTGTTCTGTGTGTGTTTTGTGTAAAAACAACGTCAGACTTAAGGGGAGAGAAGCTAAATAAACAGGGTACTGTTACAGCCACCTACACACTACACACACACACACACACACACACCACACACGCAACACGCAACACACACAACACACGCACGCACGCACGCACGCACGCACGCACGCACTCACACACACAACACACACAACACACACACGGTATGCCGTTTCTTGCTTCGTAATAGATTCCAGCGAAACATTAGAAACACAGCAACGTGAATCAGGGAGAATGCGATGAAACCACGGTGAGTCACCAAACACGGCAGAAAAGAAAAGCTGAACAAAATCGGAATGCTCCTTCCCCTCCTCACACAGACAACCTTTCCATAAGCTACGCTTCATCTCTTCTCCGGGCTGGGTCTGGCCACAATACTTCATCCACATCACCAGATACGTTTTCTCTTGCCAAACATCGAGGGAAGTATCTCCTAGCATGGCGTATACAACCTTGGACAGAGGCAACCTCTGTGTCCCCACATGCGTCCTCTATTGCCTGGAGATGCGGCATGCGGGCATAGGGTTGGCGATCATACACTTTCCAGCGCCAGGCTGAGAAGAATTCCTCTATGGGATTTAGAAAAGGTGAATATGGGGGTAGGTACAAAACTACAAATGTGTGGATGGGTGGCAAACCAGTTTTGGACCAGAACAGCCCGGTGAAAACTAACATTGTCCCATATAACCACAAATCTAGCAGGCTCCTGATCTGGATCAGGGACAAGCATTGTGTAAATTGCATCCAGAAAAGTGATCATATGGCCGGTGTTGTACGGACCCAGTGTGGCATTGAGATGGAGGACCCCGTTTTTCCCAGATTCTTGACTCTTTCAGAGTTTCTCTCAAATGGCACCTTGTAAAGTTGTTTCATTGTCACTTTGTGCCGTTGGAGGATGTGTTGTATGGTCGACAGGCTTACAGCATTGATATTGTTAAATATGGTGTCATTATTCAAGATATGCTCTCTTATCTCTCAAATCCTAATTGCATTGTTGGCCAAAACCATATTTATAATTGCAGTCTCTTGTACATCTGTAAACAAGCGTCCTCGTCCTCCATGATGTCTTTGCCTTTCCACTCTGTACAGAATTCAAACACAGTATGTGTTCAGCATAGGAACTGTAAACAATGTACACAAACATGTAGTACAGCATGATAACCAACCTCATTCATTCAATGCAGTGCAGTAAATGGATGGCTTAGAGTTACAAATGTTTATGCAATACTATGCAGTCATACGTATTTTACAGTACATTACTGTAATGCTAAAATAGTCATTAGATAGTTGCATGCCTGTTCTCATTTCTGAAGCTTCGAATTATGGACGCCACTGTAAATCGACTCAAGTTGGGCTGGACTCTCAGTCCAGCCTCTCTCATGGTCAAACCGTGGTTGATCATATGATCAACAAGTGTTGCCCTAATCTCATCAGAGATGGCTCTCCTTCCTTCTCTTCTTTGCCCTCGTCCTCTTCTTCCTCTTCCTCTTCCTCCTACTCCTCCTCTTCCAAACTATTCGTCTTTGAATTTGTCCTCGTTGTTGTCCCCTGCCTCTCCCTCCTACTCCTCTTGCTCTCTGTCCATTGTTGGCATCCATTGTTCAAAACAGTCCTACACTACAGTAAAGCAGTGATTGGTTAGTGATCAGTTAAGCAATTAGTGTTTGAACATGTGAGGAGAGTGTGTTTGACCTGGTGAATAAGTGTGGTATTTTGATTGGTTGTGTTTGGAAATGGAAAGCAAGTCACTTCCTGTTAGATTTTTGTGTTTTTAGGTAGAGATGTGTGTGTAGTGTTTTGAAAAAAGTGTTTTATGCAATTGACAACTGAGTCAAAGGCTGAGAAATAGCTTATGGTTTTGGAGATTTGGTGTGTAGTTTTGCACTTTGAGTGAGAGGTTTCAAAAATCGTGTGACATTTTAAAAGATTTTGTGTGTAAGCAGTTGGAAAAAACTGTAATGAACACACAGGTGACAACAGTGTTTACATGGTATATCCAAAAATGTACTATTATGAAAGTAGTGTTTGCCATTTGATGCAAATGCTTCATTCTGACATGTGTTTATGGCATTTTGAATGCAGTGTTACATTTTGAAGGAGATGTGAGGCATTTTGCATTTTGTGTGTGCAGTTTTGGGAATTGTGTGTAGAGTTTTGTAAAAAAGGCGACATAGTTTTGAAAACGTGTGTAAGCAGTTGGAAAAAACTGTAATACATGCATCTTCCCTAATGAGGTGGCTTGAACGCTGCAGCGATGGCTGTTTGGAGTTCTGAGTTCGTTTAAATCGACCTTCATTCCTGTAAATATGGAACTGACCCAGTATTTAGCTTCTTACTTTCTCCTGTTCTTCTTATTTCTCGTGGGTTTTTTTTTTTCTACCTTGTTATTGATATTCATTACTGCGTTGTTGAGTTTAGAGATTGCAAGAAAGGCATTTCACTGTACTTGTGCATGTGACATTAAAACTTGAAACTTGAAACTCCTACCCTTTTTTTATCCAATCTTTATTTGCCCATACCTCTGCAGCCTCTTTGTTTCGTGCTCTGTAAACAAAGCAACGTTTTCTCATCAGTATTCGAGAGACGTCTATATAACTATTGATCCCACTATAAGGGACACACTGCTCCGTTCTTTGGGGTTTGAACCCTGATCACAGATCACCGTTTAAGAGAGCGTGCCAAATATGTACAAGCAACCCCAAAATGAAGCAACCCCAAAAACTGTCCAAATGATCAATTCCTGTCTTGTCGAGGGAAGATATTACTTCTAGTCCTGTAATCGTGATGTATTTGCTCAGTTTTCAATACATCCTGTGACGCCGTGTTTTAGTGACGGGCATCCGGGAGAGGTTCAAAACCCATGTCAACATAAACGTTGTTATTTTCCTTTGTGGGTTTTGGGGGGAGGAAAGATTTTGCTATTGTGTTTTTATTTTCACAAGGCCATTACAAATATGCTCCAACAAGTAGGGTTAAGCAGGCAATCCTGTAGCGGCTTGT
The DNA here is from genome assembly GCA_036851935.1 of Coregonus suidteri. NCBI lineage: Eukaryota > Metazoa > Chordata > Actinopteri > Salmoniformes > Salmonidae > Coregonus > Coregonus suidteri. The sequence goes on along the minus strand of CM072229.1, from coordinate 53,159,211 downwards.
ACAAACAGGATGTGATCAAGGTGAATACAATGCTATAAAACTATCAGTGATATTGGGAAGTTCTCTGTTTATTACAGAAGGGGGTACACCCACCAGGACATCCTCTCACTGCTACTGTGCGTACACTGGATCTAACTGGCTACTAAAAGACAAAACAGGACGATACCGAGTAGAATACAATGCTATGAAATTAACATCATCGTGAGGCACATGTCGTGGTAGCCTTGAAATCTAAAACTGAATTACGCTTTGGCTATAATCTTGTGACAGGGACGACACAGAGCTTTTGATCGTGGGAGTCTCAAGTGGAACAGCCCCTGATACATTCTGATACACATAAATAAAGGACGCTGGTTAATTTTCCTTTCAGAGAAATTCAAGGGCATTATACTGTGAGCACTTGTTAGATGTTTACATGTTGTGACAGAGAACAGACTCTCTACGTGGCTACTAAAGCATACGGCTTGATCTAGCGACTAGACATTACAGGTCTTATATAAAAGACTGTGTTTGCGAATATAAAATGTGTCCAAGGGTTACTGAGCTCATCCCAACAATGTGTTTGATTCAGAAGCCTAACCTCTGGCTGCGTGAACTCTGCATGACACTGTGTGTGTGTTTTTGCGTGTGTGTGCGTGCGCGTGTGTGTGTGTGTGTGTGTGTGTGTGTGTGTGTGTGTGTGCAGAACATCATGACATGTATTTGGCTGCTTGCGCTGTTGTCCAAACTGGCAGTGCTGGAGCTGGAGCTAGGACAAGAAACAAAATGGATGCCACGGTCGGACTCCATCCAAACACATCAAACAGACTTTATAGGAAATAGCCTATTAAATAGTGTTTACAGTATATGGTAAACAAGCTAATGAAATACAGGATTGAGAGAGTACAGCCTGTATCTACGGTATACTACACTGTAGGGTACACCATGACAGCCTGTATCTACGGTATACTACACTGTAGGGTACACCATGACAGCCTGTATCTACGGTATACTACACTGTAGGGTACACCATGACAGCCTGTATCTACGGTATACTACACTGTAGGGTACACCATGACAGCCTGTATCTACGGTATACTACACTGTAGGGTACACCATGACAGCCTGTATCTACGGTGTACTACACTGTAGGGTACACCATGACAGCCTGTATCTACGGTGTACTACACTGTAGGGTACACCATGACAGCCTGTATCTACGGTGTACTACACTGTAGGGTACACCATGACAGCCTGTATCTACGGTGTACTACACTGTAGGGTACACCATGACAGCCTTTATCTACGGTGTACTACACTGTAGGGTACACCATGACAGCCTGTATCTACGGTGTACTACACTGTAGGGTACACCATGACAGCCTGTATCTACGGTGTACTACACTGTAGGGTACACCATAACAGCCTTTATCTACGGTGTACTACACTGTAGGGTACACCATGACAGCCTGTATCTACGGTGTACTACACTGTAGGGTACACCATGACAGCCTGTATCTACGGTGTACTACACTGTAGGGTACACCATGACAGCCTGTATCTACGGTATACTACACTGTAGGGTACACCATGACAGCCTGTATCTACGGTGTACTACACTGTAGGGTACACCATGACAGCCTGTATCTACGGTGTACTACACTGTAGGGTACACCATGACAGCCTGTATCTACGGTGTACTACACTGTAGGGTACACCATGACAGCCTGTATCTACGGTGTACTACACTGTAGGGTACACCATGACAGCCTGTATCTACGGTGTACTACACTGTAGGGTACACCCATGACAGCCTGTATCTACGGTGTACTACACTGTAGGGTACACCATGACAGCCTGTATCTACGGTGTACTACACTGTAGGGTACACCATGACAGCCTGTATCTACGGTGTACTACACTGTAGGGTACACCATGACAGCCTGTATCTACGGTGTACTACACTGTAGGGTACACCATGACAGCCTGTATCTACGGTGTACTACACTGTAGGGTACACCATGACTGCCTGTATCTACGGTGTACTACACTGTAGGGTACACCATGACAGCCTGTATCTACGGTGTACTACACTGTAGGGTACACCATGACAGCCTGTATCTACGGTGTACCTACACTACTACACTGTAGGGTACACCATGACAGCCTGTATTTACGGTGTACTACACTGTAGGGTACACCATGACAGCCTGTATCTACGGTGTACTACACTGTAGGGTACACCATGACAGCCTGTATCTACGGTATACTACACTGTAGGGTACACCATGACAGCCTGTATCTACGGTATACTACACTGTAGGGTACACCATGACAGCCTGTATCTACGGTATACTACACTGTAGGGTACACCATGACAGCCTGTATCTACGGTGTACTACACTGTAGGGTACACCATGACAGCCTGTATCTACGGTGTACTACACTGTAGGGTACACCATGACAGCCTGTATCTACGGTGTACTACACTGTAGGGTACACCATGACAGCCTGTATCTACGGTGTACTACACTGTAGGGTACACCATGACAGCCTGTATCTACGGTGTACTACACTGTAGGGTACACCATGACAGCCTGTATCTATCTCTTACAGGACGGTGTACTACACTGTAGGGTACACCATGACAGCCTGTATCTACGGTGTACTACACTGTAGGGTACACCATGACAGCCTGTATCTACGGTGTACTACACTGTAGGGTACACCATGACAGCCTGTATCTACAGTATACTACACTGTAGGGTACACTATGACAGCCTGTATCTACAGTATACTAACACAAACAGGTATTAACATCACCATTGACAAGGGGGTTCAGGTACTGGTTGGGTAGTAGGGTGATAACATCACCATTGACTAGGGGGTTCTGGTACTGGTTGGGTCCTCGTTGTCTGGCCTATTTCTCTTCAAAGACTGGTGCTGCTCTCTCTCTACAGGCCTGCTGGAAGACTGGTGCTGCTCTCTCTCTACAGGCCTGCTGGAAGACTGGTGCTGCTCTCTCTCTCTATAGAGGCCTGCTGGTAGACTGGTGCTGCTCTCTCTCTACAGGCCTGCTGGTAGACTGGTGCTGCTCTCTCTACAGGCCTGCAGGTAGGCTGGTGCTGCTCTCTCTATAGAGGCCTGCTGGTAGACTCGTGCTGCTCTCTCTATATAGGCCTGCTGGTAGACTGGTGCTGCTCTCTCTATAGAGGCCTGCTGGTAGACTGGTGCTGCTCTCTCTCTCTCTAGAGGCCTGCTGGTAGACTGGTGCTGCTGCTCTCTCTCTCTACAGGCCTGCTGGTAGACTGGTGCTGCTCTCTCTCTACAGGTCTACACCACCCATCCACCCCGACCAACCATTATACACCACCCCATCCACCCCGACCAACCATTATACGCCCATCCATCCACCCCGACCAACCATTATACACCACCCCATCCACCCCGACCAACCATTATACACCACCCCATCCACCCCGACCAACCATTATACGCCCATCCATCCACCCCGACCAACCATTATACGCCCATCCATCCACCCCGACCAACCATTATACGCCCATCCATCCACCCCGACCAACCATTATACGCCCATCCATCCACCCCGACCGACCATTATGGCACCTAAAAAAAAAAAAAAAAAATTTAAAAACGCCCATCCATCCACCCCGACCGACCATTATACGCCCATCCATCCACCCCGACCGACCATTATACGCCCATCCATCCACCCCGACCAACCATTATACGCCCATCCATCCATCATTTTCCCATCCATATACGCCCACCATCCACCCCGACCAACCATTATTATACGCAACCATGCGATCCATCCATCCACCCCGACCAACCCATTATACCCCGACCCCATACGCCCATCCACCCCGACCAACCATTATACGCCCATCCATCCACCCCGACCGACCATTATACGTCTATCCATCCACCCCGACCAACCATTATACGTCTATCCATCCACCCCGACCAACCATTATACGCCCATCCATCCACCCCGACCAACCATTATACACCACCCCATCCACCCCGACCAACCATTATACACCACCCCATCCATCCACCCCGACCAACCATTATACGCCCATCCATCCACCCCGACCAACCATTATACGCCCATCCATCCACCCCGACCAACCATTATATATGCCCATCCATCCATCCACCCCGACCAACCATTATACGCCCATCCATCCACCCCGACCAACCATTATACGCCCATCCATCCACCCCGACCAACCATTATACGCCCATCCATCCACCCCGACCAACCATTATACGCCCATCCATCCACCCCGACCAACCATTATACGCCCATCCATCCACCCCGACCAACCATTATACGCCACCCCATCCACCCCGACCAACCATTATACACCACCCCATCCACCCCGACCAACCATTATACGCCCACCCATCCACCCCGACCAACCATTATACGTCTATCCATCCACCCCGACCAACCATTATACCGGCCATACGACCAACCATTATACCCCATCCATCCCCCGACCAACCATTATACGCCCACCCATCCACCTCGACCAACCATTAAACGTCTATCCATCCACCCCGACCAACCATTATTATCCACCCGACACCATCCATCCACCCCAACCAACCATTATACGTCTATCCATCCACCCCGACCAACCATTATACGCCCATCCATCCACCCCGACCAACCATTATACGTCTATCCATCCACCCCGACCAACCATTATACACCACCCATCCACCCCGACCAACCATTATACGTCTATCCATCCACCCCGACCAACCATTATACGTCTATCCATCCACCCCGACCAACCATTATACGTCTATCCATCCACCCCGACCAACCATTATACGTCTATCCATCCACCCCGACCAACCATTATACGTCTATTCATCCACCCCGACAACCATTATACGTCCATCATCCATCCCCCGACCAACCATTATACGTCTATCCATCCACCAACCCGACCAACCATTATACGTCTATCCATCCACCCCGACCAACCATTATACGCCCATCCATCCACCCCGACCAACCATTATACGCCCATCCATCCACCCCGACCAACCATTATACGTCTATCCATCCACCCCGACCAACCCCCCCTGACCAACCATTATACGTCTATCCA
>CM072229.1:53099079-53149079 GCA_036851935.1 Coregonus suidteri | reverse complement strand
ATATGATAGTAGACTCTATGACAGTAAACTCTGTGACAGTAGAATATATGGCAGTACTCTATAACAGTAGACTCTATGATAGTAGACTATATGACAGTAGACTCTATGACAGTAGACTCTATGACAGTAGACTATATGACAGTAGACTCTATGACAGTAGACTCTATGACAGTAGACTCTATGACAGTAGACTCTATGACAGTAGACTCTGTGACAGTAGACTATATGATAGTAGACTCTATGACAGTAAACTCTGTGACAGTAGAATATATGGCAGTACTCTATAACAGTAGACTCTATGATAGTAGACTATATGACAGTAGACTCTATAACAGTAGACTATATGACAGTAGACTCTATGACAGTAGACTCTGTGACAGTAGACTCTATGACAGTAGACTCTATGACAGTAGACTATATGACAGTAGACTCTATGACAGTAGACTCTGTGACAGTAGACTCTATGACAGTAGACTATATGACAGTAGACTCTATGACAATAGACTCTGTGAGAGTAGACTATATGATAGTAGACTCTATGACAGTAAACTCTGTGACAGTAGAAATAAATGGCAGTACTCTGTGACAGTAGACTATATGACAGTAGACTCTATGACAGTAGACTCTATGACAGTAGACTCTGTGACAGTAGACTCTATGACAGTAGACTCTATGACAGTAGACTATATGACAGTAGACTCTATGATAGTAGACACTGTGACAGTAGACTGTATGACAGTAGACTATATGACAGTAGACTCTATGACAGTAGACTCTATGACAGTAGACTCTGTGACAGTAGACTCTGTGACAATAGACTCTATAACAGTAGACTATATGACAGTAGACTCTGTGACAGTAGACTCTGTGACAATAGACTCTATGACAGTACACTATTTGACAGTAGACTCTGTGACAGTGGAATATATGGCAGTAGACTATATGACAGTAGACTCTATGACAGTAGACTGTGACAGTAGACTCTCTGACAGTACTCTATGACAGTAGACTCTATGACAGTAGACTCTATGACAGTAGACTCTATGACAGTAGACTATATGACAGTAGACTCTATGACAATAGACTCTGTGACAGTAGACTATATGATAGTAGACTCTATGACAGTAAACTCTGTGACAGTAGAATATATGGCAGTACTCTATGACTGTAGACTCTATGACAGTAGACTATATGACAGTAGACTCTATGACAGTAGACTCTGTGACAGTAGACTCTATGACAGTAGACTATATGACAGTAGACTCTATGACAGTAGACTATATAGTAGACTGTATGACAGTAGACTCTATGACAGTAGACTATATGACAGTAGACTCTATGACAGTAGACTATATGACAGTAGACTATATGACAGTAGACTATATGACAGTAGACTCTGTGACAGTAGACTCTGTGACAATAGACTCTGTGACAATAGACTCTATGACAGTATACTATATGACAGTAGACTATATGACAGTAAACTCTATGACAGTAGACTCTATGACAGTAGACTATATGACAGTAAACTCTATGACAGTAGACTCTATGACAGTAAACTCTATGACAGTAGACTCTATGACAGTAGACTATAAGACAGTAGACTATATGACAGTAGACTATATGACAGTAGACTCTGTGACAGTAGACTCTGTGACAATAGACTCTGTGACAATAGACTCTGTGACAGAATACTCTGTGACATTAGACTATATGACAGTATACTATATGACAGTAGACTATATGACAGTAAACTCTATGACAGTAGACTCTATGACAGTAGACTCTATGACAGTAGACTATGTGACAGTAGACTATATGACAGTAGACTCTGTGACAGTAGACTCTGTGACATTAGACTGTATGACAGTATACTATATGACAGTACTCTATGACAGAATACTCTGTGACAGTAGACTCTATGACAGTATACTATATGACAGTAACTATGACAGTAGACTCTATGCACTTAAACTCTATTGACAGTAGACTCTATGATAAGAGCGTCTCTATGACAGTAATGAACTCTATGACAGTAGACTCTATGACAGTAGAACTCTATGACAGTAGACTCTATACTGACAGTACTCTATGACAGTAGACTATATGACAGTAGACTCTATGACAGTAGACTCTATGACAGTAGACTATATGACAGTAAACTCTATGACAGTAGACTCTATGACAGTAGACTCTATGACAGTAGACTCTGTGACAGTAGACTATATGACAGTAAACTCTATTACAGTAGACTCTATGACAGTAGACTCTGTGACATTAGACTATATGACAGTCAACTCTATGACAGTAGACTATATGACAGTAGACTCTTTGACAGTAGACTATATGACAGTAGACTATATGACAGTAGACTCTATGACGTTAGCCTATATGACAGTACAAAATATAACAGTAAACTCTATGACAGTAGACTATATGACAGTAGACTCTATGACAGTAGACTGTATGACAGTAGACTCTGTGACAGTAGACTATATGACAGTTGACTCTGTGTCAGTAGACTCTTTGACAGTAGACTCTATGACAGTAAACTATGTGACAGTAAACTCTGACAGTAGATTGTGACAGTAGACTCTGTGACAGTAGACTATATGACAGTAGACTATATGAGAGTAAACTCTGTGACAGTAGACTCTGTGACAGTAGACTCTGTGACAGTAGACTCTGTGACAGTAGACTCTATGACAGTAGACTATGCGACAGTAGACTATATGACAGTAGACTATATGACAGTAGACTCTGTGACAGTAGACTATATGACAGTAGACTATATGAGATTATACTCTGTGACAGTAGACTCTGTGACAGTAGACTCTGTGACAGTAGACTCTGTGACAGTAGACTCTATGACAGTAGACTCTATGACAGTAGACTATATGACAGTAAACTCTATGACAGTAGACTATGACAGTAGACTCTATGACAGCAGACTCTATGACAGCAGACTCTATGACAGTAGACTCTGTGACATTAGACTATATGACAGTAAACTATATGAGAGTAAACTCTATGACAGTAGACTACTCTAGACTCTACAGTTAACTCTAATGACAGTATACTCTCTTGAGAGTAGACTATATGACAGTATGACTCTATGACAGTAGACAGACTCTATGACAGTAGACTCTATGACAGTAGACTATATGACAGTAGACTCTATGACAGTAGTCTATATGACAGTATACTATATGACAGTAGACTCTATGACAGTAGACTCTATGACAGTAGACTCTATGACAGACTCTATGACAGTAGACTCTGTGACAGTAGACTATATGACAGTAGACTCTATGACAGTAAACTCTATGACAGTAGACTCTATATGACAGTAGACTCTATGACAGTAGACTATATGACAGTAGACTCTATGACAGTAGACTCTATGACAGTAGACTATATGACAGTAGACTCTATGACAGTAGACTATATGACAGTAGACTATATGACAGTAGACTCTATGACAGTAGACTATATGACAGTAGACTATATGACAGTAGACTATATAACAGTAGACTATATGACAGTAGACTCTATGACACAGACTATAGACAGTATATATATGACAGTAAACTATATGACAGTAGACTATATGACAGTAGACTATATGACAGTAGACTATATGACAGTAGACTATATGACAGTAGACTATATGACAGTAGACTATATGACAGTAGACTATATGACAGTAGACTATATGACAGTAGACTATATGACAGTAGACTCTATGACAGTAGACTCTATGACAGTAGACTCTATGACAGTAGACTCTATGACAGTAGACTATATGACAGTAGACTATATGACAGTAGACTATATGACAGTAGACTCTATGACAGTAGACTATATGACAGTAGACTCTATGACAATAGACTCTGTGACAGTAGACTATATGATAGTAGACTCTATGACAGTAAACTCTGTGACAGTAGACTATATGGCAGTACTCTATGACAGTAGACTCTATGACAGTAGACTATATGACAGTAGACTCTATTACAGTAGACTATATGACAGTAGACTCTATGACAGTAGACTATATGACAGTAGACTATATGACAGTAGACTATATGACAGTAGACTCTGTGACAATAGACTCTGTGACAATAGACTCTATGACAGTATACTATATGACAGTAGACTATATGACAGTAAACTCTATGACAGTAGACTCTATGACAGTAGACTATATGATAGTAGACTATATGACAGTAGACTCTGTGACAGTAGACTCTGTGACAGTAGAATATATGACAGTAGACTCTGTGACAGTAGACTATATGACAGTAGACTCTGTGACAGTAGACTCTGTGACAATAGACTCTGTGACAATAGACTCTGTGACAGAATACTCTGTGACATTAGACTCTATGACAGTATACTATATGACAGTAGACTATATGACAGTAAACTCTATGACAGTAGACTCTATGACAGTAGACTCTATGACAGTAGACTATGTGACAGTAGACTACATGACAGTAGACTCTGTGACAGTAGACTCTGTGACATTAGACTGTATGACAGTATACTATATGACAGTACTCTATGACAGAATACTCTGTGACATTAGACTCTATGACAGTACACTATATGACAGTAGACTATATGACAGTAAACTCAATGACAGTAGACTCTATGACAGTAGACTCTATGACAGTAGAATCTGTGACAGTAGACTATATGACAGTAAACTCTATGACAGTAGACTCTATGACAGTAGACTCTGTGACATTAGACTATATGACAGTAGACTCCATGACAGTAAACTCTACGACAGTAGACTCTATGACAGTAGACTATATGACAGTAGACTATATGACAGTAGACTCTATGACGTTAGCCTATATGACAGTAGACTATATGACAGTAGACTCTATGACAGTAGACTCTGTGACAGTAGACTATATGACAGTTGACTCTGTGTCAGTAGACTCTGTGACAGTAGACTCTATGACAGTAAACTCTGTGACAGTAAACTCTGACAGTAGATTGTGACAGTAGACTCTGTGACAGTAGACTATATGACAGTAGACTATATGAGAGTATACTCTGTGACAGTAGACTCTGTGACAGTAGACTCTATGACAGTAGACTATGCGACAGTAGACTAAATGACAGTAGACTCTGTGACAGTAGACTCTATGACAGTAGACTCTATGACAGTAGACTCTATGACAGTAGACTATATGACAGTAAACTCTATGACAGTAGACTATGACAGTAGACTCTATGACAGCAGACTCTATGACAGCAGACTCTATGACAGTAGACTCTGTGACATTAGACTATATGACAGTAGACTATATGACAGTAAACTCTATGACAGTAGACTATGACAGTAGACTCTATGACAACAGACTCTATGACAGCAGACTCTATGACAGTAGAGTCTATGACAGTATACTCTTTGACAGTAGACTATATGACAGTAGACTCTATGACAGCAGACTATATGACAGTAGACTATATGACAGTAGACTCTATGACAGTAGACTATATGACAGTAGACTCTATGACAGTAGACTCTATGACAGTAGACTCTATGACAGTAGACTCTGTGACAGTAGACTATATGACAGTAGACTATATGACAGTAGACTATGACAGTAGACTATGACAGTAGACTCTATGACAGTAGAATCTATGACAGAAGACTCTGTGACAGTAAACTCTATGACAGTAGACTATATGACAGTAAACTCTATGACAGTAGACTATATGACAGTAGACTCTATGACAGTAGACTATATGACAGTAGACTATATGACAGTAAACTATATGACAGTAGACTATGTGGCAGTAGACTCTATGACAGTAGATCTCTGACAGTAGACTCTGTGACAGTAGAGACTCTGTGACAGTAACTATATGAGAGTAGACTATATGACAGTAGACTCTATGACAGTAGACTCTGTGACAGTATACTATATGACAGTAGACTATATGACAGTAAACTCTATGACAGTAGACTCTATGAGAGTAGACTCTATGACAGTAGACTCTGTGACAGTATACTATATGACAGTAGACTCTGTGACAGTATACTATATGACAGTAGACTATATGACAGTAAACTCTATGACAGTAGACTCTGTGACAGTATACTATATGACAGTAGACTATATGACAGTAAACTCTATAACAGTAGACTCTGTGACAGTAGACTCTATGACAGTAGACTCTGTGACAGTATACTATATGACAGTAGACTATATGACAGTAAACTCTATGACAGTAGACTCTATGACAGTAGACTCTATGACAGTAGACTCTGTGACAGTAGACTATATGACAGTATACTCTATGACAGTAGACTATATGACAGTAGACTATATGACAGTAGACTCTATGACACTAGACTATATGACAGTAGACTCTGTGACATTAGACTATATGACAGTAGACTATATGACAGTAAACTCTATGACAGTAGACTCTATGACAGTAGACTCTATGACAGTAGACTCTGTGACAGTAGATTGTGACAGTAGACTCTGTGACAGTAGACTCTATGACAGTAGACTATATGACAGTAGACTCTATAACAGTAGACTATATGACAGTAGACTCTATGACAGTAGACTATATGACAGTAGACTATATGACAGTAGACTATATGACAGTAGACTCTGTGACAGTAGACTCTGTGACAATAGACTCTGTGACAATAGACTCTATGACAGTATACTATATGACAGTAGACTATATGACAGTAAACTATTTGACAGTAGACTCTGTGACAGTAGACTATATGACAGTAGACTCTGTGACAGTAGACTATATGACAGTAGACTCTGTGACAGTAGACTCTGTGACAATAGACTCTGTGACAATAGACTCTGTGACAGAATACTCTGTGACATTAGACTCTATGACAGTATACTATATGACAGTAGACTATATGACAGTAAACTCTATGACAGTAGACTCTATGACAGTAGACTCTATGACAGTAGACTATGTGACAGTAGACTCTATGACAGTAGACTCTGTGACAGTAGACTCTGTGACAGTAGACTCTATGACAGTATACTATATGACAGTAGACTCTATGACAGTATACTCTGTGACAGTAGACTCTATGACAGTAATACTATATGACAGTAGACTATATGACAGTAAACTCAATGACAGTAGACTCTATGACAGTAGAATCTATGACAGTAGACTCTGTGACAGTAGACTCTATGACAGTAAACTCTATGACAGTAGACTCTATGACAGTAGACTCTGTGACAGTAGACTATATGACAGTAGACTCTATGACAGTAGACTCTATGACAGTAGACTCTGTGACAGTAGACTCTATGACAGTAGACTATATGACAGTAGACTCTATGACAGTAGACTCTATATGACAGTAGACTATATGACAGCAAACTCTATGACAGTAGACTCTATGACAGTAGACTATATGACAGTAGACTCTATGACAGTAGACTCTATGACAGTAGACTATATGACAGTAGACTCTATGACAGTAGACTCTATGACAGTAGACTCTATGACAGTAGACTCTGTGACAGTAGACTCTGATGACAGTAGACTTATGACAGTAGACTCTGTGACAGTAGACTATATGACAGTAGACTATATGACAGTATACTCTATGACAGTAGACTCTATGACAGTAGACTCTATGACAGTAGACTATATGACAGTAGACTATATGACAGTAGACTCTGTGACAGTAGACTCTATGACAGTAGACTCTATGACAGTAGACTCTATGACAGTAGACTATATGACAGTAAACTCTATGACAGTAGACTATGACAGTAGACTCTATGACAGCAGACTCTATGACAGCAGACTCTATGACAGTAGACTCTGTGACATTAGACTATATGACAGTAGACTATATGACAGTAAACTCTATGACAGTAGACTATGACAGTAGACTCTATGACAACAGACTCTATGACAGCAGACTCTATGACAGTAGACTCTATGACAGTATACTCTTTGACAGTAGACTATATGACAGTATACTCTATGACAGCAGACTCTATGACAGTAGACTCAATGACAGCAGACTCTATGACATTAGACTCTATGACAGTAGTCTATATGACAGTATACTATATGACAGTAGACTCTATGACAGTAGACTCTATGACAGTAGACTATATGACAGTAGACTATATGACAGTAGACTCTATGACAGTAGACTCTATGACAGTAGACTCTGTGACAGTAGACTATATGATAGTAGACTATATGACAGTAAACTCTATGACAGTAGACTATGACAGTAGACTCTATGACAGTAGACTCTATGACAGCAGACTCTATGACAGTAGACTCTGTGACATTAGACTATATGACAGTAGACTATATGACAGTAAACTCTATGACAGTAGACTATATGACAGTAGACTCTATGACAAGTAGACTCTATGACAGTAGACTCTATGACAGTAGACTCTATGACAGTAGACTATTTTTTTTTGACATATACTCTTTGACAGTAGACTATATGACAGTAGACTCTATGACAGTAGACTCTATGACAGTAGACTATATGACAGTAGACTCTATGACAGTAGACTCTATGACAGTAGACTATATGACAGTAGACTATATGACAGTAGACTCTATGACAGTAGACTCTATGACAGTAGACTATATGACAGTAGACTATATGACAGTACTCTATGACAGTAGACTCTATGACAGTAGACTCTATGACAGTAGACTATATGATAGCAGACTATATGACAGTAGACTCTATGACAGTAGACTATGACAGTAGACTCTATGACAGTAGACTCTATGACAGTAGACTCAGTAGACTATATGACAGTAGACTATATGACAGTAGACTATATGACAGTAGACTCTATGACAGTAGACTATATGACAGTAGACTATATGACAGTACTCTAAACTATATGACAGTAAACTATATGACAGTAGACTATATGACAGTAGACTCTATGACAGTAGACTATATGACAGTAGAGTATATGACAGTAGACTATATGACAGTAGACTCTATGACAGTAGACTCTATGACATTAGACTATATGACAGTAAACTCTATGACAGTAGACTCTATGACAGTAGACTCTATGACAGTAGACTATATGACAGTAGACTATATGACAGTAGACTATGACAGTAGACTCTATGACAGTAACTCTAATTGACAGTAGACTCTCTGACAGTAAGAGCGTCTGACATTATGACTAAATGACAGTAGACTCTATGAAAAAAGTAGACTCTATGACAGTAGACTCTATGACAGTAGACTATATGACAGTAGACTCTATGACAGTAGACTCTTTGACAGTAGACTATATGACAGTAGACTCTATGACAGTAGACTCTATGACAGTAGACTCTATGACAGTAGACTATATGACAGTAGACTCTATGACAGTAGACTATATATGACAGTAGACTCTATGACATATGACAGTAGACTCTATGACAGTAGACTCTATGACAGTAGACTCTATGACAGTAAGACTCTGTGACAGTAGACTATATGACAGTAGACTCTATGACAGTAGACTCTATGACAGTAGACTCTGTGACAGTAGACTATATGACAGTAGACTCCATGACAGTAGACTCTATGACAGTAGACTCTATGACAGTAGACTATATGACAGTAGACTCTGTGACATTAGACTATATGACAGTAAACTATATGACAGTAGACTCTATGACAGTAGACTATATGACAGTAGACTATATGACAGTAGACTCTATGACAGTAGACTCTGTGACAGTAGACTATATGACAGTAGACTCTGTGACAGTAGACTCTGTGACAGTAGACTCTATGACAGTAGACTCTATGACAGTAGACTCAGTAGACTATATGACAGTAGACTCTATGACAGTAGACTATATGACAGTAGACTATATGACAGTAGACTCTGTGACAGTAGACTCTGTGACAGTAGACTCTATGACAGTAGACTATATGACAGTAGACTATATGACAGTAGACTCTGTGACAGTAGACTCTATGACAGTAGACTCTATGACAGTAGACTCTATGACAGTAGACTATATGACAGTAGACTCTATGACAGTAGACTATATGACAGTAGACTCTATGACAGTAGACTCTATGACAGTAGACTATATGACAGTAGACTCTGTGACAGTAGACTATATGACAGTGACATATGACAGTAAACTCTATGACAGTAGACTATGACAGTAGACTCTATGACAGTAGACTCTATGACAGTAGACTCTATGACAGTAGACTCTATGACAGTATACTCTATGACAGTAGACTATATGACAGTAGACTCTATGACAGTAGACTCTATGACAGTAGACTCTATGACAGTAGACTCTATGACAGTAGACTCTATGACAGTAGACTATATGACAGTATACTATATGACAGTAGACTCTATGACAGTAGACTCTATGACAGTTGACTATATGACAGTAGACTATATGACAGTAGACTCTATGACAGTAGACTCTATGACAGTAGACTCTGTGACATTAGACTATATGATAGTAGACTATATGACAGTAAACTCTATGACAGTAGACTCTATGACAGTAGACTCTATGACAGTAGACTCTATGACAGTAGACTCTATGACAGTAGACTCTGTGACAGTAGACTATATGACAGTAGACTATATGACAGTAAACTCTATGACAGTAGACTATGACAGTAGACTCTATGACAGTAGACTCTATGACAGCAGACTCTATGACAGTAGACTCTATGACAGTAGACTTTTTGACAGTATACTCTTTGACAGTAGACTATATGACAGTAGACTCTATGACAGTAGACTCTATGACAGTAGACTCTATGACAGCAGACTCTATGACAGTAGACTCTATGACAGTAGTCTATATGACAGTATACTATATGACAGTAGACTCTATGACAGTAGACTCTATGACAGTTGACTATATGACAGTAGACTATATGACAGTACTCTATGACAGTAGACTCTATGACAGTAGACTCTGTGACATTAGACTATATGATAGTAGACTCAGTGACAGTAAAACTCTATGACAGTAGACTCTATGACAGTAGACTCTATGACAGTAGACTCTATGACAGTAGACTATGACAGTAGACTCTATACAGTAGACATATGACAGTAGACTATATGACAGTAGACTATATGACAGTAGACTCTATATGACAGTAGACTATATGACAGTAGATAGTAGACAGTAAAACTATATGACAGTAGACTATATGACAGTAGACTATATGACAGTAGACTCTATGACAGTAGACTATATGACAGTAACTATATGACAGTAGACTATATGACAGTAGACTCTGTGACAGTAGACTCTATGACAGTAGACTATATGACAGTAGACTCTATGACAGTAGACTCTATGACAGTAGACTCTATGACAGTAGACTCTGTGACAGTAGACTATATGACAGTAGACTATGACAGTAGACTAGACACTTAACCCTAATTGGACAGTAGACTCTGGATATGACAGTAGACTAAATGACAGTAGAAAAATGACAGTAGAAAAATATGACAGTAGACTCTATGACAGCAGACTCTATGACAGTAGACTATATGACAGTAGACTCTATGACAGTAGACTCTTTGACAGTAGACTATATGACAGTATACTCTATGACAGTAGACTCTATGACAGTAGACTCTATGACAGCAGACTATATGACAGTAGAACTCTATGACAGTAGACTATATGACAGTAGACTATATGACAGTAGACTCTATGACAGTAGACTCTATGACAGTAGACTCTATGACAGTAGACTCTGTGACAGTAGACTATATGACAGTAGACTCTATGACAGTAAACTCTGTGACAGTAGACTATATGACAGTAGACTCTATGACAGTAGACTCTATGACAGTAGACTATATGACAGTAGACTCTATAACAGTAGACTGATATGACAGTAGTAGACTCTATGACAGTAGACTATATGACAGTAGACTATATGACAGTAGACTCTATGACAGTAGACTATATGACAGTAGACTATATGACAGTAGACTATATGACAGTAGACTCTATAACAGTAGACTATATGACAGTAGAATATATATGACAGTAGACTATATGACAGTAGACTATATGACAGTAGACTATATGACAGTAGACTATATGACAGTAGACTCTATGACAGTAGACTATATGACAGTAGACTCTATGACAGTAGACTATATGACAGTAGACTCTATGACAGTAGAACTATATGACAGTAGACTATATGACAGTAGACTATATGACAGTAGACTATATGACAGTAGACTCTATGACAGTAGACTATATGACAGTAGACTCTATGACAGTAGACTCTGTGACAGTAGACTCTATGACAGTAGACTCTATGACAGTAGACTATATGACAGTAGACTCTATGACAGTAGACTCTATGACAGTAGACTCTATGACAGTAGACTCTATGACAGTAGACTATATGACAGTAGACTCTATGACAGTAGACTATATGACAGTAGACTCTATGACAGTAGACTATATGACAGTAGACTATATGACAGTAGACTATATGACAGTAGACTCTGTGACAGTAGACTCTGTGACAATAGACTCTATGACAGTAGACTATATGACAGTAGACTATATGACAGTAGACTCTATGACAGTAGACTCTATGACAGTAGACTATATGACAGTAGACTATATGACAGTAGACTCTGTGACAGTAGACTCTATGACAGTAGACTATATGACAGTAGACTCTATGACAGTAGACTCTATGACAGTAGACTCTATGACAGTAGACTCTATGACAGTAGACTCTGTGACAGTAGACTCTGTGACAGTAGACTCTGTGACAGTAGACTCTATGACAGTAGACTATATGACAGTAGACTATATGACAGTAAACTCTATGACAGTAGACTCTATGACAGTAGACTCTATGACAGTAGACTATATGACAGTAGACTATATGACAGTAGACTCTATGACAGTAGACTCTGTGACAGTAAACTATATGACAGTAGACTATATGACAGTACTCTATGACAGTAGACTATATGACAGTATACTCTATGACAGTAGACTATATGACAGTAGACTATATGACAGTAAACTCTATGACAGTAGACTATATGACAGTAGACTCTATGACAGTAGACTCTGTGACAGTAGACTATATGACAGTAAACTCTATGACAGTAGACTCTATGACAGTAGACTCTGTGACAGTAGACTATATGACAGTAGACTCTATGACAGTAGACTCTATGACAGTAGACTCTATGACAGTAGACTATATGACAGTAGACTATATGACAGTAGACTCTAATGACGTTAGACTATATGACAGTAGACTATATGACAGTAGACTCTATGACAGTAGACTCTGTGACAGTAGACTATATGACAGTAGACTCTATGACAGTAGACTCTATGACAGTAGACTCTATGACAGTAAACTCTGTGACAGTAGATTGTGACAGTAGATTGTGACAGTAGACTCTATGACAGTAGACTATATGACAGTAGACTATATGATAGTATACTCTATGACAGTAGACTCTGTGACAGTAGACTCTATGACAGTAGACTATGACAGCGATGACAGTAGACTATATGACAGTAGACTCTGTGACAGTAGACTCTATGACAGTAGACTCTATGACAGTAGACTCTATGACAGTAGACTATATGACAGTAGACTCTATGACAGTAGACTCTATGACAGTAGACTCTATGACAGTAGACTCTATGACAGTAGACTCTATGACAGTAGACTCTGTGACAGTAGACTATATGACAGTAGACTATATGACAGTAGACTCTATGACAGTAGACTATGACAGTAGACTCTATGACAGTAGACTCTATGACAGTAGACTCTATGACAGTAGACTCTATGACAGTAGACTCTATGACAGTAGACTATATGACAGTAGACTCTATGACAGTAGACTATATGACAGTAGACTATATGACAGTAAACTCTATGACAGTAGACTATATGACAGTAGACTCTATGACAGTAGACTCTATGACAGTAGACTCTCTGACAGTAGACTCTGTGACATTAGACTATATGATAGTAGACTATATGACAGTAGACTCTATGACAGTAGACTATATGACAGTAGACTCTATGACAGTAGACTCTATGACAGTAGACTCTGTGACAGTAGACTCTATGACAGTAGACTATATGACAGTAAACTCTATGACAGTAGACTATATGACAGTAGACTCTATGACAGTAGACTATATGACAGTAGACTATATGACAGTAGACTATATGACAGTAGACTCTGTGGCAGTAGACTCTGTGACAGTAGATTCTGACAGTAGATTGTGACAGTAGACTCTGTGACAGTAGACTATATGACAGTAGACTATATGACAGTAGACTCTATGACAGTAGACTCTATGACAGTAGACTATATGACAGTAGACTATATGACAGTAGACTCTATGACAGTAGACTCTATGACAGTAGACTCTATGACAGTAGACTCTATGACAGTAGACTATATGACAGTAGACTCTGTGACAGTATACTATATGACAGTAGACTATATGACAGTAAACTCTATGACAGTAGACTCTGTGACAGTAGACTATATGACAGTAGACTATATGACAGTAAACTCTATGACAGTAGACTCTGTGACAGTAGACTCTATGACAGTAGACTCTGTGACAGTATACTATATGACAGTAGACTATATGACAGTAAACTCTACAGAGTAGACTCTATGACAGTAGACTCTATGACAGTAGACTCTGTGACAGTAGACTATATGACAGTAGACTCTATGACAGTAGACTATATGACAGTAGACTATATGACAGTAGACTCTATGACAGTAGACTCTATGACAGTAGACTCTATGACATTAGACTATATGACAGTAGACTATATGACAGTAAACTCTATGACAGTAGACTCTATGACAGTAGACTCTATGACAGTAAACTCTATGACAGTAGACTCTGTGACAGTAGACTCTGTGACAGTAGACTCTGTGACAGTAGACTATATGACAGTAGACTCTATGACAGTAGACTATATGACAGTAGACTCTATGACAGTAGACTATATGACAGTAGACTATATGACAGTAGACTATATGACAGTAGACTCTGTGACAGTAGACTCTATGACAGTAGACTCTATGACAGTAGACTCTATGACAGTAGACTATATGACAGTAGACTATATGACAGTAAACTATATGACAGTAGACTCTGTGACAGTAGACTATATGACAGTAGACTCTATGACAGTAGACTATATGACAGTAGACTCTGTGACAGTAGACTCTGTGACAGTAGACTCTGTGACAGTAGACTCTGTGACAGTAGACTCTATGACAGTAGACTCTATGACAGTAGACTATATGACAGTAGACTATATGACAGTAGACTCTATGACAGTAGACTCTATGACAGTAGACTCTATGACAGTAGACTATGTGACAGTAGACTATATGACAGTAGACTCTGTGACAGTAGACTCTATGACAGTAGACTGTATGACAGTAGACTATATGACAGTACTCTATGACAGTAGACTCTGTGACAGTAGACTCTATGACAGTAGACTATATGACAGTAGACTATATGACAGTAGACTATATGACAGTAGACTCTATGACAGTAGACTCTATGACAGTAGACTCTATGACAGTAGACTATATGACAGTAAACTCTATGACAGTAGACTCTATGACAGACTCTATGACAGTAGACTATATGACAGTAGACTCCATGACAGTAAACTCTATGACAGTAGACTCTATGACAGTAGACTATATGACAGTAGACTATATGACAGTAGACTCTATGACAGTAGACTATATGACAGTAGACTATATGACAGTAGACTCTATGACAGTAGACTCTATGACAGTAGACTATATGACAGTAGACTCTATGACAGTAGACTCTATGACAGTAGACTATATGACAGTTACTCTGTGACAGTAGACTCTATGACAGTAGACTCTATGACAGTAAACTCTGTGACAGTAGATTGTGACAGTAGATTGTGACAGTAGACTCTATGACAGTAGACTATATGACAGTAGACTATATGACAGTAAACTCTGTGACAGTAGACTCTATGACAGTAGACTCTATGACAGTAGACTATATGACAGTAGACTATATGACAGTAGACTCTGTGACAGTAGACTCTATGACAGTAGACTCTATGACAGTAGACTCTATGACAGTAGACTATATGACAGTAAACTCTATGACAGTAGACTATATGACAGTAGACTCTATGACAGTAGACTCTATGACAGTAGACTCTATGACAGTAGACTCTGTGACAGTAGACTATATGACAGTAGACTATATGACAGTAAACTCTATGACAGTAGACTATGACAGTAGACTCTATGACAGTAGACTCTATGACAGTAGACTCTATGACAGTAGACTCTATGACAGTATAACTCTATGACAGTAGACTATATTTCAGTAGACTCTATGACAGTAGACTCTATGACAGTAGACTATATGACAGTAGACTCTATGACAGTAGACTCTATGACAGTAGACTATATGACAGTAGACTATATGACAGTAGACTCTATGACAGTAGACTCTATGACAGTTGACTATATGACAGTAGACTATATGACAGTAGACTCTATGACAGTAGACTCTATGACAGTAGACTCTGTGACAGTAGACTATATGATAGTAGACTATATGACAGTAAACTCTATGACAGTAGACTATGACAGTAGACTCTATGACAGTAGACTCTATGACAGCAGACTCTATGACAGTAGACTCTATGACAGTAGACTATATGACAGTAGACTATATGACAGTAGACTCTATGACAGTAGACTATATGACAGTAGACTCTATGACAGTAGACTCTATGACAGTAGACTCTATGACAGTAGACTCTATTTATGACAGTAGACTTTATGACAGTAGACTCTTATGACAGTAGACTATATGACAGTAGACTCTATGACAGTAGACTCTATGACAGTAGACTCTATGACAGTAGACTCTATGACAGTAGACTCTATGACAGTAGTCTATATGACAGTAGACTATATGACAGTAGACTCTATGACAGTAGACTCTATGACAGTAGACTATATGACAGTAGACTATATGACAGTACTCTATGACAGTAGACTCTCTGACAGTAGACTCTGTGACAGTAGACTATATGACAGTAGACTATATGACAGTAAACTCTATGACAGTAGACTCTATGACAGTAGACTCTATGACAGTAGACTCTATGACAGTAGACTCAGTAGACTATATGACAGTAGACTATATGACAGTAGACTATATGACAGTAGACTCTATGACAGTAAACTATATGACAGTAGACTATATGACAGTAGACTATATGACAGTAGACTCTATGACAGTAGACTATATGACAGTAGACTCTATGACAGTAGACTATATGACAGTAAACTATGTGACAGTAGAATATATGACAGTAGACTCTATGACAGTAGACTCTATGACAGTAGACTATATGACAGTAGACTCTATGACAGTAGACTCTATGACAGTAGACTCTATGACAGTAGACTATGTGACAGTAGACTATATGACAGTAGACTATATGACAGTAGACTATATGACAGTAGACTCTATGACAGTAGACTATATGACAGTAGACTCTATGACAGTAGACTCTATGACAGTAGACTATATGACAGTAGACTCTATGACAGTAGACTCTATGACAGTAGACTATATGACAGTAGACTATATGACAGTAGACTATATGACAGTAGACTCAGTAGACTATATGACAGTAGACTATATGACAGTAGACTCTATGACAGTAGACTCTATGACAGTAGACTCTATGACACAGTAGACTATATGACAGTAGACTATATGACAGTAGACTATATGACAGTAGACTCAGTAGACTATATGACAGTAGACTCTATGACAGTAGACTCTATGACAGTAGACTATATGACAGTAGACTCTATGACAGTAGACTCTATGACAGTAGACTATATGACAGTAGACTCTATGACAGTAGACTCTATGACAGTAGACTCTATGACAGTAGACTCTATGACAGTAGACTCTATGACAGTAGACTCAGTAGACTATATGACAGTAGACTCTATGACAGTAGACTCTATGACAGTAGACTATATGACAGTAGACTCTATGACAGTAGACTCTATGACAGTAGACTATATGACAGTAGACTCTATGACAGTAGACTCTATGACAGTAGACTCTATGACAGTAGAGACTCTATGACAGTAGACTATATGACAGTAGACTCAGTAGACTCTATGACAGTAGACTATATGACAGTAGACTCTATGACAGTAGACTATATGACAGTAGACTCTATGACAGTAGACTATATGACAGTAGACTCTATGACAGTAGACTATATGACAGTAGACTCTATGACAGTAGACTATATGACAGTAGACTATATGACAGTAGACTATATGACAGTAGACTATATGACAGTAGACTATATGACAGTAGACTATATGACAGTAGACTATATGACAGTAGACTCTATGACAGTAGACTATATGACAGTAGACTATATGACAGTAGACTATATGACAGTAGACTATATGACAGTAGACAGTAGACTATATGACAGTAGACTATATGACAGTAGACTACTATATGACAGTAGACTCTATGACAGTAGACTATATGACAGTAGACTCTATGACAGTAGACTCTATGACAGTAGACTCTATGACAGTAGACTCTATGACATGACAGTAGACTCTATGACAGTAGACTATATGACAGTAGACTATATGACAGTAGACTATATGACAGTAGACTCAGTAGACTATAGACAGTAGACTCTATAGAATAGACAGTAGACTCTATAGAATAGACAGTAGACTATATAGAATAGACAGTAGACTCTATGACAGTAGACTCTATGACAGTAGACTCTATGACAGTAGACTCAGTAGACAGTAGACTATATGACAGTAGACTATATGACAGTAGACTCTATGACAGTAGACTATATGACAGTAGACTCTATGACAGTAGACTATATGACAGTAGACTCTATGACAGTAGACTCAGTAGACTATATGACAGTAGACTATATGACAGTAGACTCTATGACAGTAGACTCAGTAGACTATATGACAGTAGACTCTATGACAGTAGACTCTATGACAGTAGACTATATGACAGTAGACTCTATGACAGTAGACTCAGTAGACTATAGACAGTAGACTATATGACAGTATGACAGTAGACTATATGACAGTAGACTATATGACAGTAGACTCTATGACAGTAGACTATATGACAGTAGACTCTATGACAGTAGACTATATGACAGTAGACTATATGACAGTAGACTATATGACAGTAGACTATATGACAGTAGACTATATGACAGTAGACTCTATGACAGTAGACTATATGACAGTAGACTCTATGACAGTAGACTCTATGACAGTAGACTCTATGACAGTAGACTCTATGACAGTAGACTATATGACAGTAGACTATATGACAGTAGACTCTATGACAGTAGACTATATGACAGTAGACTATATGACAGTAGACTCTGTGACAGTAGACTCTATGACAGTAGACTATATGACAGTAGACTCTGTGACAGTAGACTATATGACAGTAGACTATATGACAGTAGACTATATGACAGTAGACTATATGACAGTAGACTCTATGACAGTAGACTATATGACAGTAGACTCTATGACAGTAGTAGACTCAGTAGACTCTATGACAGTAGACTCTATGACAGTAGACTATATGACAGTAGACTCTATGACAGTAGACTATATGACAGTAGACTCAGTAGACTATATGACAGTAGACTATATGACAGTAGACTCTATGACAGTAGACTCTATGACAGTAGACTCTATGACAGTAGACTATATGACAGTAGACTATATGACAGTAGACTCTATGACAGTAGACTCAGTAGACTATATGACAGTAGACTCTATGACAGTAGACTCTATGACAGTAGACTATATGACAGTAGACTCTATGACAGTAGACTCTATGACAGTAGACTCTATGACAGTAGACTCAGTAGACTATATGACAGTAGACTATATGACAGTAGACTCTATGACAGTAGACTATATGACAGTAGACTCTATGACAGTAGACTATATGACAGTAGACTCTATGACAGTAGACTCAGTAGACTATATGACAGTAGACTATATGACAGTAGACTCTATGACAGTAGACTATATGACAGTAGACTATATGACAGTAGACTATATGACAGTAGACTATATGACAGTAGACTCATTGACAGTAGACTCTATGACAGTAGACTATATGACAGTAGACTCTATGACAGTAGACTATATGACAGTAGACTCTATGACAGTAGACTCACAGTAGACTATATGACAGTAGACTATATGACAGTAGACTATATGACAGTAGACTATATGACAGTAGACTCTATGACAGTAGACTATATGACAGTAGACTCTATCAGTAGACTATATGACAGTAGACTATATGACAGTAGACTCTATGACAGTAGACTATATGACAGTAGACTCTATGACACAGTAGACTATATGACAGTAGACTATATGACAGTAGACTATATGACAGTAGACTATATGACAGTAGACTCTATGACAGTAGACTATATGACAGTAGACTCAGTAGACTCTATGACAGTAGACTATATGACAGTAGACTCAGTTGACTATATGACAGTAGACTATATGACAGTAGACTCTGTGACAGTAGACTATATGACAGTAGACTATATGACAGTAGACTATATGACAGTAGACTCTATGACAGTAGACTATATGACAGTAGACTATGTGACAGTAGACTATATGACAGTAGACTCTATGACAGTAGACTCTATGACAGTAGACTATATGACAGTAGACTCTGTGACAGTAGACTATATGACAGTAGACTATATGACAGTAGACTATATGACAGTAGACTATATGACAGTAGACTCTGTGACAGTAGACTCTATGACAGTAGACTCTATGACAGTAGACTCTATGACAGTAGACTATATGACAGTAGACTATATGACAGTAGACTATATGACAGTAGACTATATGACAGTAGACTATATGACAGTAGACTATATGACAGTAGACTCTATGACAGTAGACTCAGTAGACTCTATGACAGTAGACTATATGACAGTAGACTATATGACAGTAGACTATATGACAGTAGACTCTATGACAGTAGACTATATGACAGTAGACTATATGACAGTAGACTATATGACAGTAGACTCTATGACAGTAGACTATATGACAGTAGACTATATGACAGTAGACTATATGACAGTAGACTATGACAGTAGACTATATGACAGTAGACTCTATGACAGTAGACTATATGACAGTAGACTATATGACAGTAGACTCTATGACAGTAGACTCTATAGACAGTAGACTATATGACAGTAGACTCTATGACAGTAGACTCTATGACAGTAGACTCTATGACAGTAGACTATATGACAGTAGACTCTATGACAGTAGACTCTATGACAGTAGACTCTATGACAGTAGACTATATGACAGTAGACTATATGACAGTAGACTATATGACAGTAGACTCTATGACAGTAGACTCTATGACAGTAGACTATATGACAGTAGACTATATGACAGTAGACTCTATGACAGTAGACTATATGACAGTAGACTATATGACAGTAGACTCTATGACAGTAGACTCTATGACAGTAGACTATATGACAGTAGACTATATGACAGTAGACTCTATGACAGTAGACTCTATGACAGTAGACTCAGTAGACTATATGACAGTAGACTCTATGACAGTAGACTCTATGACAGTAGACTCTATGACAGTAGACTCTATGACAGTAGACTCAGTAGACAGTATATATGACAGTAGACTCTATGACAGTAGACTCTATGACAGTAGACTATATGACAGTAGACTCTATGACAGTAGACTAGACTATGACAGTAGACTATATGACAGTAGACTCTATGACAGTAGACTCTATGACAGTAGACTCATGTAGACTCTATGACAGTAGACTCTATGACAGTAGACTCTATGACAGTAGACTATATGACAGTAGACTATATGACAGTAGACTCTATGACAGTAGACTATATGACAGTAGACTCTATGACAGTAGACTATATGACAGTAGACTCTATGACAGTAGACTATATGACAGTAGACTATATGACAGTAGACTCTATGACAGTAGACTCTATGACAGTAGACTCTATGACAGTAGACTATATGACAGTAGACTCTATGACAGTAGACTCTATGACAGTAGACTATATGACAATAAACTATGTGACAGTAGACTATATGACAGTAGACTCTATGACAGTAGACTATATGACAGTAAACTATGTGACAGTAGACTATATGACAGTAGACTCTATGACAGTAGACTCTATGACAGTAGTAGACTCTATGACAGTAGACTATATGACAGTAGACTATATGACAGTAGACTCTATGACAGTAGACTATATGACAGTAGACTCTATATGACAGTAGACTCTATGACAGTAGACTCTATGACAGTAGACTGACAGTAGACTCTATGACAGTAGACTCTATGACAGTAGACTCTAGACTATATGACAGTAGACTCTATGACAGTAGACTCATATGACAGTAGACAGACAGTAGACTCTATGACAGTAGACTCTATGACAGTAGACTCAGTAGACTCAGACAGTAGACTCTATGACAGTAGACTATATGACAGTAGACTCTATGACAGTAGACTGACAGTAGACTCTATGACAGTAGACTATATGACTCAGTAGACTCTATGACAGTAGACTCTATGACAGTAGACTCAGTAGACTATATGACAGTAGACTCTATGACAGTAGACTCATTAGACTCTATGACAGTAGACTCTATGACAGTAGACTCTGTGACAGTAGACTCAGTAGACTCTATGACAGTAGACTCTATGACAGTAGACTATATGACAGTAGACTCTATGACAGTAGACTCATGACAGTAGACTCTATGACAGTAGACTCTATGACAGTAGACTCTATGACAGTAGACTATATGACAGTAGACTCTATGACAGTAGACTCTATGACAGTAGACTCTATGACAGTAGACTCAGTAGACTCTATGACAGTAGACTCTATGACAGTAGAACAGTAGACTATGACAGTAGACTCTATGACAGTAGACTCTAGTGAGAGTAGACTCTATGACAGTAGACTCTATGACAGTAGACTCTGTGACAGTAGACTCAGTATGACTCTATGACAGTAGACTCTATGACAGTAGACTATATGACAGTAGACTATATGACAGTAGACTCTATGACAGTAACTATATGACAGTAGACTCTATGACAGTAGACTCTATGACAGTACTCTACTCAGTAGACTATATGACAGTAGACTCTATGACAGTAGACTCTATGACAGTAGACTATATGACAGTAGACTATATGACAGTAGACTCAGTAGACTATGACAGTAGACTCAGTAGACAGACAGTAGACTCTATGACAGTAGACTCAGACAGACTATGACAGTAGACTCTATGACAGTAGACTCTATGACAGTAGACTCTATGACAGTAGACTATATGACAGTAGACTATATGACAGTAGACTCTATGACAGTAGACTATATGACAGTAGACTCTATGACAGTAGACTCTATGACAGTAGACTCAGTATATGACAGTAGACTCTATGACAGTAGACTCTATGACAGTAGACTATATGACAGTAGACTATATGACAGTAGACTCAGTAGACTATAAGACAGTATGACTCAGTAGACTATATGACAGTAGACTCTATGACAGTAGACTCAGTAGACTATGACAGTAGACCCTCTATGACAGTAGACTCTATGACAGTAGACTCTATGACAGTAGACTCTGTGACAGTAGACTCAGTAGACTATATGACAGTAGACTCTATGACAGTAGACTCTATGACAGTAGACTCTATGACAGTAGACTATATGACAGTAGACTATATGACAGTAGACTATATGACAGTAGACTATATGACAGTAGACTATATGACAGTAGACTATATGACAGTAGACTCTATGACAGTAGACTATATGACAGTAGACTCTATGACAGTAGACTATATGACAGTAGACTATATGACAGTAGACTATATGACAGTAGACTCAGTAGACTATATGACAGTAGACTATATGACAGTAGACTATATGACAGTAGACTATATGACAGTAGACTCTATGACAGTAGACTCTATGACAGTAGACTCAGTAGACTATATGACAGTAGACTCTATGACAGTAGACTATATGACAGTAGACTATATGACAGTAGACTATATGACAGTAGACTATATGACAGTAGACTCTATGACAGTAGACTCTATGACAGTAGACTATATGACAGTAGACTATATGACAGTAGACTATATGACAGTAGACTATATGACAGTAGACTCTATGACAGTAGACTCTATGACAGTAGACTATATGACAGTAGACTATATGACAGTAGACTATATGACAGTAGACTCTATGACAGTAGACTATATGACAGTAGACTATATGACAGTAGACTCAGTAGACTCTATGACAGTAGACTCTATGACAGTAGACTCTATGACAGTAGACTATATGACAGTAGACTCTATGACAGTAGACTCTATGACAGTAGACTCTATGACAGTAGACTATATGACAGTAGACTATATGACAGTAGACTCTGTGACAGTAGACTCTATGACAGTAGACTCTATGACAGTAGACTATATGACAGTAGACTATATGACAGTAGACTCTATGACAGTAGACTCTATGACAGTAGACTCTATGACAGTAGACTATATGACAGTAGACTATATGACAGTAGACTATATGACAGTAGACTATATGACAGTAGACTATATGACAGTAGACTATATGACAGTAGACTCTGTGACAGTAGACAGTAGACTATAGAGTAGACAGTAGACTCTATGACAGTAGACTCTATGACAGTAGACTCTATGACAGTAGACTCTATGACAGTAGACTATATGACAGTAGACTCTATGACAGTAGACTATATGACAGTAGACTCTATGACAGTAGACTCAGTATGACAGTAGACTAGACTCTATGACAGTAGACTCTATGACAGTAGACTCTATGACAGTAGACTCTATGACAGTAGACTCTATGACAGTAGACTATATGACAGTAGACTATATGACAGTAGACTCTATGACAGTAGACTATATGACAGTAGACTCTGTGACAGTAGACACCAGTAGACTCTATGACAGTAGACTCTATGACAGTAGACTCTATGACAGTAGACTCTATGACAGTAGACTATATGACAGTAGACTATATGACAGTAGACTATATGACAGTAGACTCTATGACAGTAGACTCAGTAGACTCTATGACAGTAGACTCAGTAGACTCTATGACAGTAGACTATATGACAGTAGACTATATGACAGTAGACTCTATGACAGTAGACTATATGACAGTAGACTCTATGACAGTAGACTATATGACAGTAGACTATATGACAGTAGACTCTGTGACAGTAACAGTAGACTCTATGACAGTAGACTCAGTAGACTCTATGACAGTAGACTATATGACAGTAGACTATATAGACAGTAGACTCTATGACAGTAGACTATATGACAGTAGACTCTATGACAGTAGACTATATGACAGTAGACTCTATGACAGTAGACTATATGACAGTAGACTATATGACAGTAGACTATATGACAGTAGACTATATGACAGTAGACTATATGACAGTAGACTCTATGACAGTAGACTATATGACAGTAGACTCTATGACAGTAGACTATATGACAGTAGACTCTATGACAGTAGACTCAGTAGACTATATGACAGTAGACTCTATGACAGTAGACTATATGACAGTAGACTCTGTGACAGTAGACTCTGTGACAGTAGTGACAGTAGAACTGGGATGACAGTAGACTATATGACAGTAGACTCTATGACAGTAGACTCTATGACAGTATACTCTGTGACAGTAGACTCTATGACAGTAGACTATATGACAGTAGACTCTATGACAGTAGACTCTATGACAGTAGACTCTATGACAGTAGACTCTATGACAGTAGACTATATGACAGTAGACTATATGACAGTAGACTATATGACAGTAGACTCTGTGACAGTAGACTCTATGACAGTAGACTATATGACAGTAGACTCTATGACAGTAGACTCTATGACAGTAGACTCTATGACAGTAGACTATATGACAGTAGACTCTATGACAGTAGACTCTATGACAGTAGACTCAGTAGACTCTATGACAGTAGACTCTATGACAGTAGACTCTCAGTAGACTCTGTGACAGTAGACTCTATGACAGTAGACTATATGACAGTAGACTCTATGACAGTAGACTATATGACAGTAGACTCTATGACAGTAGACTATATGACAGTAGACTCTATGACAGTAGAGACTAGACTATATGACAGTAGACTCTATGACAGTAGACTATATGACAGTAGACTCTATGACAGTACTATATGACAGTAGACTATATGACAGTAAACTCTATGACAGTAGACTCTATGACAGTAGACTCTATGACAGTAAACTCTGTGACAGTAGATTGTGACAGTAGACTGTGACAGTAGACTCTGTGACAGTAGACTCTGTGACAGTAGACTCTGACAGTAGACTATGTGACAGTAGACTCTGTGACAGTAGACTATATGACAGTAAACTATGTGACAGTAGACTATATGACAGTAAACTATATGACAGTAGACTATATGACAGTAGAATCTGTGACAGTAGACTATATGACAATAAACTATGTGACAGTAGACTATATGACAGTAGACTCTATGACAGTAGACTATATGACAGTAAACTATGTGACAGTAGACTATATGACAGTAGACTCTGTGACAGTAAACTATATGACAGTAGACTCTATGACAGTAGACTCTGTGACAGTAGACTCTGTGACAGTAGACTCTATGACAGTAGACTCTGTGACATTAGACTATATGACAGTAGACTATATGACAGTAAACTCTATGACAGTAGACTATGACAGTAGACTCTATGACAACAGACTCTATGACAGCAGACTCTATGACAGTAGACTCTGTGACAGTATACTATATGAGAGTAGACTCTATGACAGTATACTCTTTGACAGTAGTCTATATGACAGTATACTATATGACAGTAGACTCTATGACAGTAGACTCTATGACAGTTGCCTATATGACAGTAGACTATATGACAGTAGACTATATGACAGTACTCTATGACAGTATACTCTGTGACATTAGACTATATGATAGTAGACTATATGACAGTAAACTCTATGACAGTAGACTATAACAGTAGACTCTATGACAGAAGACTCTGTGACAGTAAACTCTATGACAGTGGACTATATGATAGTAAACTCTATGACAGTAGACTATATGACAGTAGACTCTATGACATTAGCCTATATGACAGTACACTATATGACAGTAAACTCTATGACAGTAGACTCTGTGACAGTAGACTCTGTGACAGTAGACTCTGACAGTAGATTGTGACAGTAGACTATATGACAGTAGACTATATGACAGTAAACTCTATGACAGTAGACTCTATGAGAGTTGACTCTATGACAGTAGACTCTGTGACATTAGACTATATGACAGTACACTATATGACAGTAAACTCTATGACAGTAAACTATATGACAGTAGACTCTATGACAGTAGACTCTGTGACAGTAGACTCTGTGACAGTAGACTATATGACAGTAGACTATATGACAGTAGACTCTGTGACATTAGACTATATGACAGTAGACTATATGACAGTAAACTCTATGACAGTAGACTCTATGACAGTAGACTCTATGACAGTAAACTATATGATAGTAGACTCAGTATACTATGTGACAGTAGACTCTGTGACAGTAGACTCTGTGACAGTAGACTCTGTGACAGTAGACTATGTGACAGTAGACTATATGACAGTAGACTATATGACAGTAGACTATATGACAGTAGACTCTGTGACATTAGACTATATGACAGTAGACTATATGACAGTAAACTCTATGACAGTAGACTCTATGACAGTAGACTCTATGACAGTAAACTATATGATAGTAGACTCAGTAGACTATGTGACAGTAGACTATATGACAGTAGACTCTATGACAGTGACTCTATGACAGTAGACTCTATGACAGTAGACTCTATGACAGTAGACTATATGACAGTAGACTATATGACAGTAAACTCTATGATGTAACAGTAGACAGTAGACTCTATGACAGTAAACTATATGATAGTAGACTATATGACAGTAAACTCTATGACAGTAGACTCTATGACAGTAGACTCTATGACAGTAAACTATATGATAGTAGACTCAGTATACTATGTGACAGTAGAATATGACAGTAGACTCTATGACAGTAAACTCTATGACAGTAGACTCTATGACAGTAGACTCTATGACAGTAGACTATATGATAGTAGACTCAGTAGACTCTGTGACAGTAGACTATGTGACAGTAAACTATGTGACAGTAGATTACATGACAGTAGACTCTGTGACAGTAGACTCTGTGACAGTAGACTCTGTGTCAGTAGACTCTGTGACAGTAGACTATATGACTATGACAGTAGACTATATGACATTAGACTCTATGACAATCAGCTTCGAGACACGGCAGAGGCCGGATAATTCAAGCTATTGTGATAGGGAGTTCGATGGTGAGGCATATATCTGTACCTGGGGCAAAGACTTTGTGTTTTTCTGGGGAAAAAGTTCAGGATATCACCAGGTTGCTTCCCAAGGCTGTGAATCAGTCACCGGGGGCTGATACTGTCATGGTTCATGTGGGGTCGAATGACATTATGAAGGGCAGCTCAGTACAGCTGAAGATGTATTTTAAAGAACTGATTGGTTCACTACTTGACACCAACAAACGCCCCATAATATCTGTCCCTCTGCCCTTCCTAAATTGTGGCATTGAACGGTTCAGCACACTTTTAGCCCTCCATAACTGGCTACGAGACTATTGCAGTTCTGTGGATGTAACATTTATTGACCATTTTGAGACCTTCTGGAAACAAAGCTCCTATTATAAGGAGAATGGGATCCACCCAAATAATTTGGGTTCCTGGTTCCTTTCACTGCATTATAAGGCTGCGTTGAGACAATGACTTATCAATGACCCAGGTCAAGCTCATTTAATCCCTACCATTGTGTCACTGAGTTGTTATAATGCTTCAGCAAATGTACATAATCCCAGGGGCGTTGGAAGACAAAATGTAAGTAACCTGATTGATGTCCCTCTTACTACGCTGAATAACTCTGCTGATCCTAGAGCTGTTGTATGCTGTAATCGTATGCCTATGAACCAGAGTCATACTGTTAGCACGGGGGTGGTGTGTCCTAGCAGGAAGTCCACTGTGTGCAGCTCAGCCTCCACTAACATGTCTACCTCTGCTAAGCTTCCCAGTAAAGCAATGAAAACAATCAAGCATCCCAGAAAAGTGTTAAACATTGCCCACGTTAACATATGTAGCTTAAGAAACAAGATTCATGAAATCAATAATTTGATAGTAACAGATAACATTCATATTCTGACAATCTCTGAAACTCACTTAGATAATCACTTTGATGATACAGTGGTAGAAATTCATGGTTATATACATGGCAATACATGATCAACAGAAAATACAGAAATGCCAAAGGTGGAGGTGTGGCTGTTTATATTCAATTCAGGACCACATTCCTTTAAAGCTTAGAGAGGATCTCATGTTAAATACTGTTGAAGTAATATGGCTACAGGTTCATCTGCCTAACCTAAAGGCCATTCTGGTGGGAAGCTGCTATAGACCACCAAGTGCTAACAGTCAGTATCTGGATAACATGTGTGAAATGCTTGATCATGTATGTGATATCAATAGAGAGGTATATTTTCTGGGTGATGTAAATATTGAATGGCTTTCATCAGGCTGCCCACTCAAGAGAAAGCTTCAAACTGTAACTAGTGCCTGCAACCTGGTTCAGGTTATCAATCAACTTAAAAGGGTAATTACAAACAGCACAGGAATGAAATCATCAACATGTATTGATCACATCTTTACTAATGCTGCAGAAATGTATTTTAAAGCAGTATCTAAATCCATCAGATGTAGTGATCACAATATAATAGCCATATCTAGGAAACCAAAGTTCCAAAGGCTGGGCCTAATATAGTGTATAAGAGGTCATACAATAAGTTTTGTAGCGATTCCTATGTTGTTGGTGTAAAGAATATTTGTTGGTCTGTGGTGTGTAATGAGGAGCAACCAGACACTGCACTTGACACATTTATGAAATTGCTTATCCCAGTTACTAATAAGCATGCACCCATTAAGGAAATTACTGTAAAAAAAATTGATGAGTAATTTAAAAATGGTATGGTTGAGAGGGATGAGGCAAAACAAATGGCAAATAGGTCTGGCTGTACAACCGATTGGCAAACGTACTGCAAATTTAGAAATCATGTGACTAAACTGAATAAAAAGAAGAAGAAACTATACTATGAAACAAAGATAAATGACCTAAAGAATGATAGTAAAAAGGCAAACTCTGCTCCATCATTCATTGAATCAGATGGCACATTCATAAAAAACCCCACTGATATTGCCAACTACATTAATTATTTTTTCATTGGCAAGATTGGCAAACTTAGGCATGACATGCCAGCAACAATTGCTGACACCACACATCCAAGTATATCTGACCAAATTATGAAAGACAAGCATTGTGATTTTGAATTCCGTAAAGTAAGTGTGGAAGAGGTGAAAAAAGTATTATTGTCGATCAACAATGACAAGCCACCGGAGTCTGACAACTTGGATGGAAAATTACTGAGGATAATAGGGGACAATATTGCCACTCCTATTTGCCATATTTTCAATTTAAGCCTACTAGAAAGTGTGCGCCCTCGGGCCTGGAGGGAAGCAAAAGTTATTCCCCTACCTAGGGATAGCAAAGCCCCCTTTACTGGCTCAAATAGCCGACCAATCAGCCTGTTACCAACCCTTTGTAAACTTTTGGAAAAATTGTGTTTGACCAGATACAATGCTATTTTACAGTAAACAAATTAACAACATACACATATAGGGAAGGACATTCAACAAGCACAGCACTTACACAAATGACTGATGATTGGCTGAGAGAAATTGATGATAAAAATATTGTGGGGGCTGTTTTGTTAGACTTCAGTGCGGCTTTTGACATCATCTATCATAGTCTGTTGCTGGAAAAACATATGTGTTATGGCTTTACACCCCCTGCTATATTGTGGATAAAGAGTTACCTGTCTAACAGAACACAAAGGGTGTTCTTTAATGGAAGCCTCTCCAACAAAATCCAGGTAGAATCAGGAATTCCCCAGGGCAGCTACCTAGGCCCCTTACTTTTTCTATCTTTACTAACGACATGCCACTGGTTTTGTGTAAAGCCAGTGTGTCTATGTATGCGGATGACTCAACACATTTACATTTACATTTAAGTCATTTAGCAGACACTCTTATCCAGAGCGACTTACAAATTGGTGCATTCACCTTATAGCCAGTGGGATAACCACTTTACAATATGTTTTTCCTATCCCAGGTATTCCTTAAAGAGGTGGGGTTTCAAGTGTCTCCGGAAGGTGGTGAGTGACTCCGCTGTCCTGGTGTCGGGAGGGAGCTTGTTCCACTATTGGGGTGCCAGAGCAGCGAACAGTTTTAACTGGGCTGAGCGGGAACTGTGCTTCCGCAGAGTTAGGGGGGCCAGCAGGCCAGAGGTGGATGAACGCAATGCCGTCGTTTGGGTGTAGGGACTGATCAGAGCCTGAAGGTACGGAGGTGCCGTTCCCCTCACAGCTCCGTAGGCAAGCACCATGGTCTTGTAGGAGATGCAAGCTTCAACTGGAAGCCAGTGGAGTGTGCGGAGGAGCGGGGGGACGTGAGAGAACTTGGGAAGGTTGAACACCAGACGGGCTGCGGCATTCTGGATGAGTTGTAGTGGTTTAATGGCACAGGCAGGGAGCCCAGCCAACAGCGAGTTGCAGTAATCCAGACGGGAGATGACAAGTGCCTGGATTAGGACCTGTGCCGCTTCCTGTGTAACGCAGGGTCGTACTCTCCGAATGTTGTAGCATCAACCTACAGGATCGGGTCACCGCCTTGATGTTAGCGGAGAACGACAGGGTGTTGTCCAGGGTCACGCCAAGGCTCTTCGCACTCTGGCAGGAGGACACAACGGAGTTGTCAACCGTGATGGCGAGATCATGGAACGGGCAGTCCTTCCCCGGGAGGAAGAGCAGCTCCGTCTTGCCGAGGTTCAGCTTGAGGTGGTGATCCGTCATCCACACTGATATGTCTGCCAGACCACCTGGTTATTAGAAGGGGGAAAGGAGAAGATTAGTTGTGTGTCGTCTGCATAGCAATGATAGGAGAGGCCATGTGAGGATATGACAGAGCCAAGTGACTTGGTGTATAGCGAGAATAGAAGAGGGCCTAGAACTGAGCCCTGGGGGACACCAGTGGTGAGAGCACATGGTGCGGAGACAGATTCTCGCCACACCACTTGGTAGGAGCGACCGGTCAGGTAGGACGCAATCCAATAGTGAGCCGCGCCGGAGATGCCCAACTCGGAGAGGGTGGAGAGGAGGATCTGATGGTTCACAGTACACTATATACACGTGTATACACTATACACGTCAGCTACCACAGCGACTGAAATGACTGCAACACTTAACAAAGAGATGCAGTTAGTTTCAGAATGGGTGGCAAGGAATAAGTTAGTCCTAAACATTTCAAAATCTAAAAGCATTGTATTTGGTTCAAATCATTCACTAAACCTCAACTAAATATTGTAAGGAATACTGTGGCAATTGAGCAAGTTGAGGAGACTAAACTGCTTGGAGTAACCCTGGATTGTAAACTGTCATGGTCAAAACATATTGATACAACAGTAGCTAGGATGGGGAGAAGTCTGTCCATAATAGTATGCTGCTCTGCATTCTTACCAGCACTATCAACAAGGCAGGTCCTACAGGCCCTAGTTTTGTCGCACCTGGACTACTGTTCAGTCGTGTGGTCAGGTGCCACAAAAAGGGACTTGGGAAAATTGCAATTTGCTCAGAAAAGGGGCAGCACGACTGGCCCTTGGATGTACACAGAGAGCTAACATTAATAATATGCATGTCAATCTCTCCTGGCTCAAAGTGGAGGAGAGATTGACTTCATCACTACTTGTATTTGTGAGAGGTATTGACATGTTGAATGCACCGAGCTGTCTGTTTGAACTACTAGCACACAGCTCGGACACCCATGCATACCCCACAAGACATGCCACCAGAGGTCTCTTCACAGTCCCCAAGTCCAGAACAGACTATGGGAGGCGCACAGTACTACATAGAGCCATGACTACATGGAACTCTATTCCACATCAAGTAAGTCATGCAAGCAGTAAAATTTGATTTAAAAAACAGATAAAACTACACCTTATGGAACAGCGGGGACTGTGAAGAGACACACACACAGGTACAGACACATGATAAGATGCACACTCCACACAAACACTGTGAAACAACACAAACATAGACGCATGCATACACACACACGATAACATACGCACTATACACACACATACACATGGATTATGTGTTATAGATATATGGTAGTAGAGTAGGGGCCTGAGGACACACACTTAAAATGTTGTGAAATCAGTTGTGAAAGTAATGTAATGTTTAAAAAAAATGTATAACTGCCTTAATTTTGCTGGACCTGAGGAAGAGTAGCTGCTGCCTTGGCAGCAGCTAATGGGGATCCATAATAAATACAAATACAAATATAAATACCCCATAATGTCAAAGTGAAATTATGTTCTTCCGAATTTTTACAAATTAATTCAAAATGAAAAGCTGAAATGTCTCAAGTCAATAAATATTCAACCCCTTTATTATGGCAAGCCTAAATAAGTTCAGGAGTAAAAAATTGATTAACAAGTCACATAACAAGTTGCATGGACTCTGTGTACAATAATAGTGTTTATCATGACTCTTGAATGACTGACTCCCACACATACAATTATACAAGTCGAGCAGTGAATTTCAAACACAGATTCAATCACAAAGACCAGGGAGGTTTTCCACATATTGATAAATGGGTGAATAAATAAATAAAAAATCTGACATTGAATTTCCCTTTGAGCATGGTGAAGTTATTCATTACACTTTGGATGGTGTATCAATACACCCAGTCACTACAAAGATACAGACATCATTCCTAACTCAGTTGCCAGAGAGGAAGGAAACCGCTCAGGGATTTCACCATGAGGCCAAAGGTGATTTTAAAACAGAGTTTAATGGCTGTGATAGGAGAAAACTGAGGATGGATCAACAACATTGTGGTTACTCCACAATACTAACCTAAATGACAGAGTGAAAGAAGGAAGCCTGTACATAATAAAAATATGAATACTGTTTGCAACAATGCACTAAAGTAATTTAGCTAAACATGTGGCAAAGCAATTAACTTTTTGTCCTGAATACAAAGTGTTATGTTTGAGGCAAATCCAAAACAACACATTACTGAGTACCACTC
Source organism: Coregonus suidteri (assembly GCA_036851935.1). Lineage (NCBI taxonomy): Eukaryota > Metazoa > Chordata > Actinopteri > Salmoniformes > Salmonidae > Coregonus > Coregonus suidteri. The sequence continues at coordinate 53,114,446 of CM072229.1, read as the reverse complement.
ACCATATTTTCAAGCATAGTGGTGGCTGCATCATGTTATGGGTATGCTTGTAATCGTTAAGGACTGGGGAGTTTTTCAGTATAAAAAATAAATGGAATGGAGCTAAGCACAGGCAAAATCCTAGAGGAAAACCTGGTTCAGTCTGCTTTCCACCAGACACTGGGAGATAAATTCACCTTTCAGCAGGACAATAACCTAAAACACAAGGCCAAATCTACACTGGAGTTGCTTACCAAGAAGACAGTGAATGTTCCTGAGTGGCTGAGTAAAAAAAATATATATATATATATGGAAAGACATGAAAATGGTTGTCTAGCAATAATCAACAACCAATTTGACAGAGTTGAAGAATTTTGAAAAGAATAATGGGCAAATGTTGCACAATCCAGGTGTGGAAAGCTCTTAGAGACTTACCCAGAAAGACTCACAGCTGTAATCGCTGCCAAAAGGTGCTTCAACAAAGTATTGACTCAGGGGTGTGAATACTTATGTCAATGCAATATTTCTGTATTTAATTTCCAATAAATTTGCTAACATTTCTGAAAACAAGGTTTTCACTTTGTCACTGTAGGTTAGAAAAAAATCTATTGAATCCACTTTGAATTCAGGTTGTAACAAAATGTGGAATAAGTCAAGGGGTATGAATACTTTCTGAAGGCACTGTAGCAAATAGGGGAGGGAATACAGTCACACTGCTACTACATTCTCAATCGTTTCCCATCAAGGTTGGCTTCTCATTACTGATGGATAACAATAGTTTTTCCACCTCCCCCCCACACTAACTTGACCAAATTCAAAACAGCAATCCTTCTCTTTCATGATTAGATGTTTTACACAAAAATATGATGGTTTTACTGTTCAATGTTGTCATTTCACTTCTCAGTTTTTCCAATTTACTAGTAAAATAGTCATTGAAATGATTGTCAGTATCGAAAAGGTTTTGTTATAAATGACCCATGAACTTCAACGGACGATGGAGATAAATAGGGTTTTCTGCCCATGATTTCATTTAAGGTACTCCAAAGTATTTTTCCATTGTGTTTTATGTCATTTACCTTTGTTTGTTAATGTTAATAGCATTACTTCTTCTTTTTGTTAAGTTTATTCACAACATTTCTCAGTGTACAGTATGTCAACCAATCAGCTGAGCAGCCTGACTTGTTTGCCACCAATTCTTCAAATATTTCCATCAAGCTGCATCAAGATTAACTTCCTCATACGAAAAAGGAAAAACATACATTTCTTACATCTTCAACAAAAGAGTCCTTAGAAAACATTTGGACTTGTTCTCTTATAAATTACTGTAGGCCTAACCTTTGGCACTTTGACTTTCCTTTGCTATTGCCACAATGTTATGGTCACTACAGCCAATTGGAACTGATATTGCTCTGCAGCATTAGGGGAGGCAGGTAGCTTAGTGGTTAAGAGCGTTGTGCCAGTAACCGAAAGGTCGCTGGTTCTAATCCCCGAGCCGACTAGGTGAAAAATCTGTCGATGTGCCCTTGAGCAAGGCACTTAACCCTAATTGCTCATGTAAGTTGCTCTGGATAAGAGCGTCTGCTAAATGACTAAAATGTTAAATGGGAGGTATGATCAATACAAGTGGATGTCACAGATCCAACACTATTGATATGCACTAGTTGGTTGAGTGATAACCTGGGTCATATTACAGGCACTAGTGACAGTTAGAAACGGCCTTTTGAGGGGACAGTTGCTAACAGGTCAATGTTCAAGTTAACTGGACAGTTTTATCTCCATCTCTTCATTCAAAGACTCAATCGTGGACATTCTTACTGACAAGTTGTGGCTGCTTCGCGTGATGTATTGTTGTCTCTACCTTCTTGCCCTTTGTGCTGTTGTCTGTGCCCAATAATGTTTGTACCATGTCTTGTGCTGCTGCCATGTTGTGTTGCTACCATGTTGTTGTCATGTGGTGTTGCTACCATACTGTGTTGTCATGTGCTGCTGCCATGCTATGTTGTTGTCTTAGGTCTCTCTTTATGTAGTGTTGTGGCGTCTCTCTTTATGTAGTGTTGTGGTGTCTCTTTATGTAGTGTTGTGGTCTCTCTCTTTATGTAGTGTTGTGGTGTCTCTCTTTATGTAGTGTTGTGGTGTCTCTCTTTATGTAGTGTTGTGGTGTCTCTCTTTATGTAGTGTTGTGGTGTCTCTCTTTATGAAGTGTTGTGGTGTCTCTCTTTATGTAGTGTTGTGGTGTCTCTCTTTATGTAGTGTTGTGGTGTCTCTCTTTATGTAGTGTTGTGGTGTCTCTCTTTATGTAGTGTTGTGGTGTCTCTCTTTATGTAGTGTTGTGGTCTCTCTTTATGTAGTGTTGTGGTGTCTCTCTTTATGTAATGTTGTGGCGTCTCTCTTTATGTAGTGTTGTGGTGTCTCTCTTTATGTAGTGTTGTGGTGTCTCTCTTATCGTGATGTGTGTTTTGTCCTATATTTTTAGTCCCAGCCCCCGTCCCCGCAGGAGGCCTTTTGGTAGGCCGTCATAGTAAATAAGTGTGTGTGTGTGTGTGTGTGTGTGTGTGTGTGTGTGTGTGTGTGTGTGTGTGTGTGTGTGTGTGTGTGTGTGTGTGTGTGTGTGTGTGTGTGTGTGTGTGTGTGTGTGTGTGTGTGTGTACCAGTAGACAAGGTCTCATTGGAGAGAAGATAACCATCTCCCTCTCCTCTCCCTCTATTTCTCACTTCTCCTTTCCTGTGATGATGGGCCTGAGAGAAATGTGAACCAGCATTCAACTTGTGTTTCCCCACTCCTCCCCCTCCTCCTCCCCCTCCTCCTCCCCCTCCTCCTCCCCCAAACTCCCTCACAGCTAGTTTGAATCATTTAATGGGCTTCCGTAAAAAATAAAACAATAGAACAACAGGACAGAAAGAGCAACAACACACTTGTTTGATGAGCTGCATCTATTGATTGGATCTGGGGAACAAGTGTTATGTCATAAAAGCAAACTTCCATTTACTGCGTCCAAAATAGCACCCTATTCAAGAAATAGTGCACTACTTTTGAACACAGCCCTATAGCAGTAGTTCTCACACTATGGGGGGCCCGTGGCCGAATCTCAAAATGTAAAACAAACGTTTTTGTTTATTATTCAAAGTATTTTTCCACATTCTGTTAGGTTTCAGCCTTATTTTAAATGTATTAAATGTTTTTTTCCCCCTCATCAATCTACACACAATACCACATAATGACAAAGCAAAAACAGGTTTTTAGAAATGTTTGCTAATTTATTACAACAACAAAAAAAAACTGAAATATACATTTACATAAGTATTCAGTCCCTTTACTCAGTACTTTGTTGAAGCACCTTTGGCAGTGATTACAGCCTTGAAGCTTCTTGGGTATGACGCTACAAGCTTGGCACACCTGTATTTGGGGAGTTTCTCCCATTCTTCTCTGCAGATCCTCTCAAGCTTTGTCAGGTTGGATGGGGAAAATTACTGCATAGCTATTTTCAGGTCTCTCCAGAGATGTTCGATCAGGTTCAAGTCCGGGCTCTGGCTGGGCCACTCAAGGACATTCGGAGACTTGTCCCGAAGCCACTCCTGCGTTACATTTACATTACATTTCAGTCATTTAGCAGACACTCTTATCTAGAGCGACTTACAGTTAGTGAATGCATACGTTTTTTTTTTTTTTTTTCATACTGGCCCCCCGTGGGAAACGAACCCACATCCCTGCCGGCCAAACCCTCCCCTACCTTGGACGACGCTGGACCAATTGTGCGCCGCCCATGGGTCTCCCTGTTGCAGCCAGCTGCGACAGAGCCTGGCCTCAAACCAGGATCTCTACTGGCACAGCTAGCACTGCGATGCAGTGCCTTAGACCACTGCACCACTCGTTGTCTTGGCTGTGTGCTTAGGGTCGAAGTTGAACCTTCACCCCAGTCTGAGAATCTGAGCGCTCTGGAGCAGGTTTTCATCAAGGATTTGCTCCGTTCATCTGTCCCTCGATCCTGACTAGTCTCCCAGTCCCTGCCGCTGAAAACAATCCCCACAACATGATTCTGCCACCACCATGCTTCACCGTAGGGATGGTGCCAGGTTTCCTCCAGACATGATGCTTGGCATTCAGGCCAAAGAGTTAAATCTTGGTTTAACCGTCTGGCCACTCTACCATAAAGGCCTGATTAGTGGAGTGATGCAAAGATGGTTGTCCTTCTGGAAGGTTCTCCCATCTCCACAGAGGAACTCTAGAGCTCTGTCAGAGTGACCATCGGGTTCTTGGTCACCTCCCTGACCAAGGCCCTTTTCCCCCGATTGCTCAGTTTGGCCGGGCGGCCAGCTCTAGAAAGAGTCTTGGTGGTTCCAAACTTCTTCCATTTATAATAATAAATAATATGCCATTTAGCAGATGCTTTTATCCAAAGCGACTTACAGTCATGCGTACATACATTCTTACGTATGGGTGGTCCCGGGGATCGAACCCACTACCCTGACGTTACAAGCGCCGTGCTCTACCAGCTGAGCTACAGAGGACCATTTAAGAATGATGGAGGTCACCGTGTTCTTGGGGACCTTCAATGCTGCAGAAATGTTTTGGTACCCTTCCCTAGATCTGTGCGTCGACACAATCCTGTCTCGGAGCTCTACAGACAATTCCTTCGACCTCATGGCTTGGTTTTTGCTCTGACATGCACTGTCAACTGTGGGACCTTATATAGACAGGTGTGTCCCTTTCCAAATCATGTTCAATAAATTGAATTTACGACAGGTGGAATCCAATCAAGTTGTAGAAACATCTCAAGGATGATCAATGGAAACAGGATGCACCTGAGCTCAATTTCGAGTCTCATAGCAAAGGGTCTGAGTACTTACGTGAATAAGGTATTTCTGTTTTAAATTTTTAATACATTTGTAATCATTTCTAAAAATCTGTTTTCGCTTTGTCATTATGGGGTATTGTGTGTAGATTGATGAGCTTTTTATTTTATTTTTAATAAGGCTGTAACATAACAAAATGTGGAAAAGGTCAAGGGGTCTGAATACTTTCCGAGGGGTCTGAATACAGTACCAGTCAAAAGTTTGGATACACCTACTCATTCAATGGTTTTTCTTTATTTTTACTATTTTATACATTGTAGAATAATAGTGAAGACATCAAAACTATGAAATAACACATATGGAATCATGTAGTAACCAAAAAAGTGCAAAATAAATCAAAATTAATTTATATTTGAGATTCTTCAAAGTAGCCACCCTTTGCCTTGATGACAGCTTTGCACACTCTTGGCATTCTCTCAACCAGCTTCATGAGGTAGTCACCTGGAATGTATTTCAATTAACAGGTGTGCCTTGTTAAAAGTTAATTTGTGGAATTTCTTTCCTTCTTAATGCATTTGATAACTGTCCGGGGGTATCGTCGGACAGGGTCACAGTGTCCATGGACCCCCCCGTTTCAGCCTCTAGTATCTATGCCTATGTGCCAGGGGGTCAGTCTGTCATATCTGGTGTATTTCTCGTCTTATCTGGTGTCCGGTGTGATCTAAAGTATGCTCCCTCTAATTCTCCCATCTCTCTCTCTCTCTCTCTCTCTCTCTCTCTCTCCCCTCCCGGAGGACCTGTGCCCTAGGACCATGCCTCAGGACTACCAGTCCTACTCTGATTTGATACACATGGCTCCAGTTGAACTTTCTCTTATTTCCAACATTACAACTGCATCCAACATAATTGATGTGTGGAATTTCAAACATTCAATCGAATAATTATTGAACCCCCCCCCCCCCCCCCCCCCCCCCGACACCAATATAATAAAGATGAAATCCACACGCAGCAAAGCTTCAGAATCAATAGCCATTAATACCCAGAAAACCACTGACCACAGAATGTTCAAACGCTGAGATGTGGAGTAATGGAATGTTTAAAGCCCTGAAGTGATGTGATGTGATGTACAGTCGTGGTCAAAAGTTTTGAGAATTACACAAATATTGATTTTCACAAAGTCTGCTAACTCAGTTTTTATGATGGCAATTTGCATATACTCCAGAATGTTATGAAGAGTGATCAGATGAATTGAAATTAATTGCAAAGTCCCTCTTTGCCATGAAAATGAACTTAATCCCCCCCAAAAAATTCCACTGCATTTCAGCCCTGCCACAAAAGGACCAGCTGACATCATGTCAGTGATTCTCTCGTTAACACAGGTGAGAACAGCGCCGGAAGAAGATGGCTGCCGTTTTACAGCCCTCTAACCAATTGTACTACTATGTGTGTTTTTCCGCGTTATTTGTAATTTATTTTGTACATAATGTTTCTGCCATCGTCTCTTATAACCAAAGAGAGCTTCTGGATATCAGGACAGCGATTACTCACCTCGCGTTGGACGAAGACTTTTTCTTCAACGAGGCGTTCGCGAAGGATATTCTACAGACTCCCGACAAGGCCCAGATCCCCGTCATTCGCGTGAGGAAGAGACGGAGATATCGTGGACGCAGATCCGGGTGCCTTGTAAGGATCCGACGGCGAACGAGTAAACTGCCTCTCCCATCAATCCTATTAGCCAATGTTCAATCTTTTGAGAATAAAATTGACGATTTAAGATTACGGTTATCCTACCAACGGGACATTAAAAACTGTAATATCTTATGTTTCACGGAGTCGTGGCTGAACGAAAACAATGACAACATTCAGCTAGCGGGCTATACGCTACATCGACAGGACAGAACTGCAGACTCTGGTAAGACAAAGGGTGGCGGTCTGTGTATATTTGTAAACAACAGCTGGTGCACAAAATCAAATACTAAGGAAGTCTCGAGGTTTTGCTCGCCTGAGGTAGAGTATCTTATGATAAGCTGTAGACCACACTATTTACCAAGAGAGTTTTCATCTATATTTTTCATAGCTGTCTATTTACCACCACAAAACCAATGCTGGCATTAAGATTGCACTGAATGAGTTGTACAAGGCCATTAATCAACAGGAAAACGCTCATCCAGATGCAGCGCTCCTAGTAGCCGGGGACTTTAATGCAGGGAAACTTAAATCCGTTCTACCTCATTTCTACCAGCATGTTAAATGTGCAACCAGAGGGGAAAAAACTCTAGACCACCTTTACTCCACACACAAAGACGCATACAAAGCTCTCCCTCGCCCTCCATTTGGCAAATCTGACCATAACTCTATCCTCCTGATTCCTGCTTATAAGCAAAAACTGAAGCAGGAAGCACCAGTGATTCGGCTAATAAAAAAGTGGTCAGATGACGCAGATGCTAAGCTACAGGACTGTTTTGCTAGCACAGACTGGAACATGTTCCGGGATTCTTCAGACAGCATTGAGGAGTACACCACATCAGTCACTGGCTTCATCAATAAGTGCATCGATGATGTCGTCCCCACAGTGACCGTACGTACATACCCCAACCAGAAGCCATGGATTACAGGAAACATCCGCACTGAGCTAAAGGGTAGAGCTGCCGCTTTCAAGGAACGGGACTCTAACCCGGACGCTTATAAGAAATCCCGCTATGACCTCCGACGAACCATCAAACAGGCAAAGAGTCAATACAGGTCTAAGATTGAATCATACTACACTGGCTCTGACGCTCGTCGGATGTGGCAGGGCTTGAAAACTATTACAGACTACAAAGGGAAGCACAGCCGCGAGCTGCCCAGTGACACAAGCCTACCAGACGAGCTAAACCACTTCTATGCTCGCTTCGAGGCAAGCAACACTGAAGCATGCACGAGAGCACCAGCTGTTCCGGACGACTATGTGATCACGCTCTCCGTAGCCGATGTGAGTAAGACTTTTAAGCAGGTCAACATTCACAAGGCCGCAGGGCCAGACGGATTACCAGGACGTGTACTCCGAGCATGTGCTGACCAACTGGCAAGTGTCTTCACTGACATTTTCAACATGTCCCTGACTGAGTCTGTAATACCAACATGTTTCAAGCAGACCACCATAGTCCCCGTGCCCAAGAACTCTAAGATAACCTGCCTAAATGACTACCGACCCGTAGCACTGACGTCTGTAGCCATGAAGTGCTTTTGAAAGACTGGTCATGGCTCACATCAACAGCATAATCCCAGAAACCCTAGACCCACTCCAATTTGCATACCGCCCCAACAGATCCACAGATGATGCAATCTCTATCGCACTCCACACTGCCCTTTCCCACCTGGACAAGAGGAACACCTACGTGAGAATGCTATTCATTGACTACAGCTCAGCATTCAACACCATAGTGCCCTCTAAGCTCATCACTAAGCTAAGGATCCTGGGACTAAACACCTCCCTCTGCAACTGGATCCTGGACTTCCTGACGGGCCGCCCCCAGGTGGTAAGGGTAGGTAACAACACATCTGCCACACTGATCCTCAACACGGGGGCCCCTCAGGGGTGCGTGCTCAGTCCCCTCCTGTACTCTCTGTTCACCCATGACTGCATGGCCAGGCACGACTCCAACACCATCATTAAGTTTGCCGACGACACAACAGTGGTAGGCCTGATCACCGACAACGATGAGACAGCCTATAGGGAGGAGGTCAGAGATCTGGCCGTGTGGTGCCAGGACAACAACCTCTCCCTCAACGTGACCAAGACAAAGGAGATGATTGTGGACTACAGGAAAAAAAAGAGGACTGAGCACGCCCCCATTCTCATCGACGGGGCTGTAGTGGAACAGGTTGAGAGCTTCAAGTTCCTTGGTGTCCACATCACCAACGAACTATCATGGTCCAAACACACCAAGACAGTCGTGAAGAGGGCACGACAAAGCCTATTCCCCCTCAGGAGACTAAAAAGATTTGGCATGGGTCCTCAGATCCTCAAAAAATTCTACAGCTGCACCATCGAGAGCATCCTGACTGGTTGCATCACCGCCTGGTATGGCAACTGCTTGGCCTCTGACCGCAAGGCACTACAGAGGGTAGTGCGTACGGCCCAGTACATCACTGGGGCAAAGCTCCCTGCCATCCAGGACCTCTATACCAGGCGGTGTCAGAGGAAGGCCTCAAAAATTGTCAAAGACTCCAGCCACCCTAGTCATAGACTGTTCTCTCTGCTACCGCACGGCAAGCGGTACCGGAGTGCCAAGTCTAGGTCCAAAAGACTTCTCAACAGCTTCTACCCCCAAGCCATAAGACTCCTGAACAGCTAATCATGGCTACCCGGACTATTTGCACTGCCCCCCCCACCCCATCCTTTTTACGCTGCTGCTACTCTGTTAAGTATTTATGCATAGTCACTTTAACTCTACCCACATGTACATATTACCTCAACTACCTCAACTAGCCGGTGCCCCCGCACATTGACTATGCAACGGTACCCCCCTGTATATATAGCCTCCCTACTGTCACTTTATTTTACTGTATATATAGCCTCCCTACTGTCACTTTATTTTACTTCTGCTCTTTTTTTCTCAACACTTTTTTGTTGTTGTTTTATTCTTACTTTTTTGTTTAAAATAAATGCACTGTTGGTTAAGGGCTGTAAGTAAGCATTTCACTGTAATGTCTGCACCTGTTGTATTCGGCGCATGTGACCAATAAAATTTGATTTGATTTGATTTGATTTGAGAGTGTTGATGAGGAAAAGGCTGGAGATCACTCTGTCATGCTGATTGAGTTAGAATAACAGAATGGAAGCTTTAAAAGGAGGGTGGTGCATGAAATCATTGTTCTTCCTCTGTTAACCATGGTCACCTGCAAGGAAACACGTGCCATCATCATTGTTTGGCACAAAAAGGGCTTCACAGGCAATGATATTGCTGCTAGTAAGATTGCACCTAAATCAATCATTTATCGGATCTTCAAGAACTTCAAGGAGAGAGGTTCAATTGTTGTGAAGAAGGCTTCAGGGTGCCCAAGAAAGTCCAGCAAGCGCCAGGACCGTCTCCTAAAGTTGATTCAGCTGCGGGATCGGGGCACCACCAGTGCAGAGCTTGCTCAGGAATGGCAGCAGGCAGGTGTGAGTGCATCTGCACGCACAGTGAGGCGAAGACTTTTGGAGGATGGCCTGGTGTCAAGAAGGGCAGCGAGGAAGCCACTTATCTCCAGGAAAAACATCAGGGACAGACTGACATTCTGCAAAAGGTACAGGGATTGGACTGCTGAGGACTGGGGTAAAGTCATTTTCTCTGATGAATCCCCTTTCCGATTCTTTGGGGCATCCGGAAAAAAGCTTGTCCGGAGAAGACAAGGTGAGCGCTACCATCAGTCCTGTGTCATGCCAACAGTAAAGCATCCTGAGACCATTCATGTGTGGGGTTGCTTCTCAGCCAAGGGAGTGGGCTCACTCACAATTTTGCCTAAGAACACAGTCATGAATAAATAATGGTACCAACACATCCCTGAGAGCAACTTCTCCCAACCAGCCAATAACAGTTTTGTGATGAGCAATGCCTTTTCCAGCATGATGGAGCACCTTGCCATAAGGCAAAAGTGATAACTAAGTGGCTCGGGGAACAAAACATCGAAAGTTTGGGTCCAGGGCCAGGAAACTCCCCAGACCTTAATCCCATTGAGAACATGTGGTCAACCCTCAAGAGGCGGGTGGACAAATAAAAACCCACAAATTCTGACAAACTCCAAGCATTGATTATGCAAGAATGGGCTGCCATCAGTCAGGATGTGGCCCAGAAGTTAATTGACAGCATGCCAGGGCGGATTGCAGAGGTCTTGAAAAAGAAGGGTCAGCACTGCAAATATTGACTCTTTGCATAAACTTAATGTAATTGTCAATAAAAGCCTTTGAAACTTATAGAATGCTTGTAATTATACTTCAGTATACCATAGCAACATCTGACAGAAATATCTAAAAACACTGAAGCAGCAAACTTTGTGAAGACCAATACTTGTGTCATTCTCAAAACTTTTGACCACGACTGTAGAGTACTGGAATGTTTAAAGCCCTGATGTGATGTACTCCTGAGTGGCGCAGTGGTCTAAGGCACTGCATCGCAGTGCTAACTGTGCCACTAGATATCCTGGTTCGAATCCAGGCTCTGTCGCAGCCGGCCGCGACCGGGAGACTCAAGGGCGGCGCACAATTGGCCCAGCGTCGTCCAGGGTAGGGGAGGGAATGGCTGGCAGGGATGTAGCTCAGTTGATAGAGCATGGCGTTTGCAACGCCAGTGTTGTGGGTTTGATTCCCACGGGGGGCCAGTATAATAAAAAAATATATATATGTATTCACTAACTGTAAGTCGCTCTGGATAAGAGCGTCTGCTAAATGACTAAAATGTAATGTACAGTAATGGAATGTTTAAAGCCCTGATGTGATGTACAGTAATGGATGTTGTTCAAAAAGTTATACTTTTGACTCATCTGTCCATAGAACATTCTTCCAAGTGTCTTGTTGATCAGCCAGGTGCTTTTTGGTTAACTTGAGTCAACTTTTTGGACGAGATGTGTCCCATTTATGTCTGGCGAAAACCAAACACTGCTTTCCACAGTAAGAACCTCATACCAAAGGTCAAGCATGGTGGTGGTGGTGTGATGGTTTGGGGATGCTTTGCTGCCTCAGGACCTGGACGACTTGCCTTAATAGAAGGAACCATGAATTCTGCTGTGTATCAGATAATTCTACAGGAGAATGTCAGGCCATCCGTTTGTGAGCTGAAGCGCAGCTGGGTCATGCACCAAGACAATGATCCAAAACACACAATCAAGTCCACATAAAAATGGCTATAAAGCAAGTCCAGACGTAATCCCAATTGAGATGTTGTGGCAGGACTTGAAACGAGCAGTTCATGCTTGAAAACCCACAAATGTCGTTGAATTAAAGTAGTTGTGCATGGAAGAGTGGGCCAAAATTCCTCCACAGCGATGTGAGAGACTGATCAAGAACTACAGAAAGCATATGGTTGCAGTCATTGCAGCTAAAGGTGGCAAAACCAGTTATTGAGTGTAAGGGGGCAAGTACTTTTTCACACAGGGGAAATGGGTGTTGCATAAGTCTACTTTTTTTTTTTTTGTTACTTGTAAACTCTGGTTCCCTTTATCTAATATTAGGTTTAGGTTGAAGATCTGATAACATTCAATATAAAAAATATGCAAAAGTAGAGAAAATCAGAAAGGAGGCTAAAACGTTTTCATGGTATTAGAAGCTATTATTGGCACCACGATTGTCTAAGACAAGTTTTTATTTATTTACACATATTGCCATTTTTCTACTCTATAATGGGGATCCTGTTTTCTGCTAACATTGCCTGCAGTAGCGCAGTCGGCCTTTAACTTCCATGGCTTCAATGAGAGGGGGCAGTTGTTCTCCCCATGGTGTGGTTCCCCCAGGGTTCCTTGAGTTCTAATACACTACAGGGGTTCTATCTGATAAGGTCTGTAGAGGTACCGTTCTGTTCCGCACCCCATGGCTGGTGTTCTTTTTCTTTTGGCTCAGGGCCGCCCTTCCTGCTCTCTCTCTGGCTCAGTCTTCTCTGGCCGTCACCAGTCTTCTCTGCTCTCTGGCTCAGGGCCGTCACCAGTCTTCTCTGCTCTCTGGCTCAGGGCCGTCACCAGTCTTCTCTGCTCTCTGGCTCAGGGCCGTCACCAGTCTTCTCTGCTCTCTGGCTCAGGGCCGTCACCAGTCTTCTCTGCTCTCTGGCTCAGGGCCGTCACCAGTCTTCATGCTAGTCTTCCCTGCAGCCTCTTGGCCGTCAAGCCTGGCGCTCGCAGACCAGATGGGAGGGAGGCAGTGTGGCTGCAGCAGAAATCCATCAGCTTATCCCAGGGAACATAATTAGAGGTGCCATTTTGATTGAGCGCATACCTCAGTGTCCAAATTAGTAACACACACACACACACACACACACACACACACACACACACAAAACACCACCTCGTTCAAATGAATAACACTATCAATGTTTAATTAGAGCGTCCACAGCCCATGGTACAAAACTTCATCATAACACTAGAGCCTGTTAGGGGCTGAGGACACCTTACTAACGCTAATACACATAGCCTGGGGACAGGGGCTGGACAGAGGAGAGGGGAACAGGGGGACAGGGTGGAGGGACAGGGGACAGGGGAGAGGGGGACAGGGGCTGGACAGAGGAGAGGGGAACAGGGGGACAGGCGAGAGGGGGAGAGGGTGGAGGGACAGGGGACAGGGGAGAGGGGGACAGGGAGGAGGGACAGGGGAGAGGGGGACAGGGAGAGGGGGGACAGGGGAGAGGGGGACAGAGGAGAGGGGGACAGGGGAGAGGGGGACAGGGGGAGGGACAGAGGAGAGGGGGACAGGGCGGAGGGACAGGGGAGAGGGGGACAGGGCGGAGGGACAGAGGAGAGGGGGACAGGGCGGAGGGACAGGGGAGAGGGGGACAGGACAATCATTTAAACTGCCTGAGTGGCACCAGCACATCTAACTGCAGTGAACTCCGCAGATTGTTCAACAAATGAGCGGCAATAAAACAAAATGTTCCCAAATCTGTGGAGACTGAAGGGATCTCTAGTGCCATTGGGATTGATGGTTGGTTTGTCTGACTCAAGGCGTCCAAATGAACAACACTACGCATCTCTTCATGTCCTCCACTATGAGCTGGGTGGTTGGCCTGGATCATGGGGAGGCAGAGGAGGCTGAAGAGATGTTTGATACTGATAATGGATGAATAGCTTTATCAATAAGTCCAGGGGTAAGTTGGGCTACGACACTACAAGCTGCATCATGTGACTAGCCTATGAGGCTGCATCATGTGACTAGCCTATGAGGCTGCATCATGTGACTAGCCTATGAGGCTGCATCATGTGACTAGCCTATGAGGCTGCATCATGTGACTAGCCTATGAGGCTGCATCATGTGACTAGCCTATGAGGCTGCATCATGTGACTAGCCTATGAGGCTGCATCATGTGACTAGCCTATGAGGCTGCATCATGTGACTAGCCTATGAGGCTGCATCTTGTGACTAGCCTATGAGGCTGCATCATGTGACTAGCCTATGAGGCTGCATCATGTGACTAGCCTATGAGGCTGCATCATGTGACTAGCCTATGAGGCTGCATCATGTGACTAGCCTATGAGGCTGCATCATGTGACTATGAGTCATATCTATAGTATAATATCTATCATATCTCGTAGTCCTATGAAGTTCATATCTCACGACTGTCTGGGTTCTGGCTTCACTTGTCTCCAGTCTCCCCTCTTCACCATAGACACGTAACCTACCCATCTACATGTGAGTCATTTAGCAGACGCTCTTATCCAGAGAGACTTACAGGTTAACGCTTTACTTGACACCCAGCGTCATAACCATGTCATAATATGTGATAACAGCTGACATAACGTGTCATAACCCGTTATAATACGGTCATAACACTGTCATGACGCATATATTTTGACCTGTTGTGACATATGTTGCATTATATTACGGCTGGTTATGACACCTATATAAGAGTGTCAAAACCCACAAAACCTACCACACAAGGCGAAACAGTTCATTACACCCGAGCCGACGCGTTAACAGTGTGTTTATGTTATATCATATTTTTTTTGGGGGGGGCCATGTTAAATTATCATTGTAATTGCGCACACATTGATGTCAGACATGCACCCTAACCCCGATGCTCTGTTGCTGATGACTGGGAAGAATGCAGGAGCAGATTTCAGGGGCAGGGCAAGACACCCTCTTTATGACTGATGACTGACAGAAGGGCCTGTTCGTGATAGGCCTATCTGGCTTGTATGATTATGATGGTCATAATGCTTCTTGACTGTGTAATAAAGTGTATTTTCTACAAGTTATTTAAAATATGATTTTTAAAAAAACACGACTGTTATGAATTCAATACAACAACAACAAAGGCTTTAAGAAACACACTTTCAAAATGAAAGGAAACGTACCTAGCTGTCGTAACTAGCCATGAAATAACACAATATATGTCACAACAGGTGTAAGTATATGGGTCATGACAGTGTTATGATCATATTATGACAGGTTATGACAGCTGTTATGACATGGTTATGACAGGTTATGACCGTTTCATAATGTGTTATGACACTTGGTGTCAAGTAAAGTGTTACCTAATACTAATAATTAAATTTTGTAGCTATCAGCAAAGTCGGAGCTGGAAAAGGGGGAAAAAGTGTGAGCGTTTAGTTCAAGAGGAGGGGGTGAGGTGGGATTATTTAAGACACTCTTGAAAGAAGTAGGGTTTTAGATGTTTTCAGAAAATGGACAGGGACACTGCTGTCCTCGCTTCATCTCCCTGCATAGAAGCCACTGCTATTTCAGATTCTCTGAAGGCATGCGGTGTACCCGTCTCCCTCGCCCTACTAACAATCCCTGCCATTTCATACAATCCCTGCTGGGTTCACTTGTGTCCCCAGAGATGCAGTCTCCCCCATCTCTCTACTACACTCCCTGAGACACTCACCACCCAGTCTCCCCCATCTCTCTACACACTACACTCCCTGTCTCTCT
>CM072229.1:53021579-53091579 GCA_036851935.1 Coregonus suidteri | reverse complement strand
GGTCTCCAGAACCTCTTCACCCCTTCCTCTCCTCCTCTCCCCTGCATCCCTCCCTCCTAAACCCTTTCTACCTCGCTCCTTCCTGCCCTTTCTCTCTTTCCTCCTCACTACCCCCTCCATCCCTCCCTCCCTCTCTCTGTACCTTCCTCCTCACTACCTCCTCCTTCCCTCCCTCCCTCTCTCTGTACCTTCCTCCTCACTACCCCCTCCTCCCTCCCTCCCTCCCTCCCTCCTCCCTCCTCTGGTATCTTCCTCCCTACACCCCTCCATCCTCCCTCCCTCCCTCTCCTCCCTACTACCCCCCTCCCTCTCTCTCTGTATCTTCCCCTTACTACTACCCCTCCATCCCTCCCTCCCTCTCTCTGTATCTTCCCCCTCACTACCCCCTCCATCCCTCCCTCCCTCTTTCTGTACCTTCCCCCTTCCTCTACCTACCTCCTTCCCTCCCTCCCTCCCTCCCTCCCTCTCTCTGTACCTTCCCCCTTCCTCTACCTACCTACCTCCTTCCCTCCCTCCCTCCCTCTCTCTGTACCTTCCCCCTTACTACCCCCTCCATCCCTCCCTCCCTCTCTCTGTACCTTCCCCCCTCCTCTACCTACCTCCCTCCTTCCCTCCCTCCCTCCCTCTCTCTGTACCTTCCCCCCCTTACTACCCCCTCCATCCCTCCCTCCCTCTCTCTGTACCTTCCCCCTTCCTCTACCTACCTCCTTCCTTCCCTCCCTCCCTCCCTCTCTCTGTACCTTCCCCCTTACTACCCCCTCCTTCCCTCCCTCCCTCTCTCTGTATCTTCCCCCTCACTACCCCCTCCATCCCTCCCTCCCTCTCTCTGTACCTTCCCCCTTCCTCTACCTACCCCCTTCCCTCCCTCCCTCCCTCTCTCTGTATCTTCCTGTTACATGGTCACCATTCCCCCCCAGTGTCTAGGGGCTGCTTCAGCGCCACTCTAATTACCTGGAGAAGGGAGGTGTGTGTGTGTGTGTGTGTTGGGTGTTGTAGCTGGCCAAAAGAAGGGGCTGTAGTATGTAGGAGCACTTAGAAGAAGCACTCTCTGAAAGCTATGGCATTCTGCCTGTTTTCCTGCCTGCCTGCTTAGCTCTCTGCCTGCCACCCTGTACCTCTATCTCTGTGCCTCTCTACCTCTCTGCCTGCCTCCCTCTCTCTCTCTCTCTCCCTGTCTCTGTCTCCATCATTGCCTGCCTGCCTCCATCATTGCCTGCCTGCCTCCCTGTCTTCATCATTGCCTGCCTGCCTCCATCATTGCCTGCCTGCCTCCCTGTCTCCATCATTGCCTGCCTCTCTCTCTCTCTCTCTCTCTCTCTCTCTCTCTCTCTCTCTCTCTCTCTCTCTCTCTCTCTCTCTCTCTCTCTCTCTCTCTCTCTCTCTCTCTCTCTCTCTCTCCTCTCTCTCTCTCTCTCTCTCTCTCTCTCTCTCTCTCTCTCTCTCTCTCTCTCTCTCTCTCTCTCTCTCTCTCTCTCTCTCTCTCTCTCTCTCTCTCTCCCTGCCTCCCTCCCTACCTACCTACTACTTCCTGGCGTAGCACCACTCATTAAACTGGCAGAATGGTTGATTCATTAACAGTAGAAAAGCACTCCAGCTCTCTGCTCTCTTCTCTGCTCACCCAACCAACACTAAAAGCTTTCCTCCACCATCTATTTCTATAATTATTTGGAGGATGGCAAAGCCACTGGCTTGTAGAGAAGAGAAGAGGGGTAATTTGACAGAGAATGGGGAGACAAATTGTTAAAACTGGAGGAGAGAGAGAGGATGGGAGAGCTAAAGAGAGAGAGAGAGAGGATTGGAGAGCTAAAGAGAGAGCGAGAGGAGGGGAGAGCTAAAGAGAGAGAGAGAGAGAGGGGGGGGGGCTAAAGAGAGAGAGAGAGTAACAGATAGAGCAAAAAAGAACGAGCTAGAGAGAGATCTGCTTTGTCCATCTTTGAAATTCCTATTTGTTAGTGAAGGGGGTGACGGTTCACTCCAGTGAATACCAAATGTGAGTCCCACAGTGAGGACTGGTGGACATGAACAGAGGGCAGTGGGTTATAGTTTGTTCAGTGCAGTGGCCAGGCTGTTGTTCAGTGTTTTGTGTAGTGTTGTTCAGTGTTCTGTGTCGTGTTGTTCAGTGTTCTGTGTCGTGTTGTTCAGTGTTCTGTTTAGTGTTTTTCAGTGTTTTGTGTAGTGTTGTTCAGTGTTCTGTGTGTAGTGTTGTTCAGTGTTATTTGTAATGCTGTTCAGTGTTCTGTGTCGTGTTGTTCAGTGTTCTGTGTCGTGTTGTTCAGTGTTCTGTTTAGTGTTTTTCAGTGTTTTGTGTAGTGTTGTTCAGTGTTCTGTGTGTAGTGTTGTTCAGTGTTATGTGTCGTGTTGTTCAGTGTTCTGTGTCGTGCTGTTCAGTGTTCTGTGTCGGCAGGTAGCTTAGTGGTTAAGAGCGTTGTGCCAGTAACCGAAAGGTCGCTGGATCTAATCCCCGAGCCGACTAGGTGAAAAATCTGTCGATGTGCCATTGAGCAAGGCACTGAACCCTAATTGCTCCTTTAAGTCGCTCTGGATAAGAGCGTCTGCTAAAATGTGTTGTGTTGTTCTCCTCGCTCCTCTGCTCTCTCTCCCATCTCTGCTCCTCGGCCCCTCTCCCCAGACGCGCTCTCTCTCCTCTCCCCAGCCTCTCTCCTCTCCCATACCATCTTCTACCCCCAGACCATCAGGCTACTGAATAGCCACCACTGGTCAGCTACCTGCTGACTAGTACTGTGCCCTGCAATTATATCTGCAACCCTGTACATGTGACTTTTACTCTCTCTCTCCTCTCCTCCATCGCTCTCCTCTTGGGGACACAATGATTATGTTTTAATTGGTCAGGAGAGCCCTGGAGCCTGTGGTTGTTATAGCAACTTTTAGTGTCGAGCAGGCCCTCTTCAGCGCTACAGTGGGGGGGAGGGCACTTCATATCGCTGAGACAGAGACTGGGGGTACTCTTCCCCCCCCCCCCCCCCCCCCCTCCTTCCCTCTACCCCTTCCATCTCTCAGGGGTAGAGGCTGGGGGTACTCTTCCCCCCCCCCCCTCCTTCCCTCTACCCCTTCCATCTCTCAGTCCAGGACATGTTGGAAGAAGGGTGATCTTAATAGGGCTAGTACAGTACATGTTGGAATTAAATCTCACGTGTGCTTTCTAGCTAGCTACTTATGTTAAGAATCTGTCACAAGGGACTAGAGGAAAGGTGCAGTTTGTGGAGTATAGAGGAAAGGTGCAGTTTGTGGAGTATAGAGGAAAGGTGCAGTTTGTGGAGTATAGAGGAAAGGTGCAGTTTGTGGAGTATAGAGCAGGGACGGCTTGTTCAATAGGGCGATATGGGCGACGCACTGCAAACGGGAAAAGGAAGGGATTTTTTTCTAATCAATTATATCACGGCAACAGCAGTTATCAGTGTTCACGTCTGATCTGCCAGCCACTAAATGTCAAATCAGGCTAAAGTCGTGCTTCAAATGGCCCCGCCCGTTTTTGGGGCGATTTCAGTCAAGTTGAAAAATCGCCCAGAAGTCTCTCATAGCCTGTCATGTGTAAAATCTATTTTTTTTCACATTTCAAAGCTTTCAATACATTCTCTATGGGTGTCTGTGGGCTTGCACTACGCGCTTTCGTCATACGTGACGTAACGTTGAACGTAACTAAGACAATGGCGGCTAGAAGCGTCTCTGTTGCGACCTGCAGTGCGGCGTTATTTTATGTTTTTAATTTGTAGACTTAGTTTACAAACATTCTGCCAACCATGGATTTCCAGTGGTTGGTTTTGGACTGATCTTGTTGATCGTGTACATACCCGCTACGAACGGACTAAATAATGAAAACGCTGCTGGCAGCTGAATCCCAATACAGCTGGGAGACTTGGCTGGATGAGTCCCGGACAGAGAAGTGGAGCCGGCCACCTTCACCCTGGTCAGAGCGGACCGCGATCCTGGTAAGAGAGCGACTCTGTACCCCGACATTGAACTGCTTTCTGTGTCATTGCGACCTTACTATCAATTCAATTCAATTTAAGGGCTTTATTGGCATGGGAAACGTGTGTTACATTGCCAAAGCAAGGGAAGTAGATAGTAAACAAAAGTGAAATAAACAATAAATATTAACAGTAAACATTACACTCAGAAGTTTCAAAAGAATAAAGACATTTCAAATGTCATATTATGTATATATACAGTGTTGTTACAATGTGCAAATAGTTTAAAGTACAAATGGGAAAATAAATAAACATAAATATGGGTTGTATTTACAATGGTGTTTGTTCTTCACTGGTTGCCCTTTTCTTGTGGCAACAGGTCACAAATCTTGCAGCTGTGATGGCACACTGTGGTTTTTCACCCAGTAGATAAGGGAGTTTATCAAAATTGGGTTTGTTTTCGAATTCTTTGTGGATCGCTGTAATCTGAGGGAAATATGTGTCTCTAATATGGTCATACATTTGGCAGGAGGTTAGGAAGTGCAGCTCAGTTTCCACCTCATTTTGTGGGCAGTGTGCACATAGCCTGTCTTCTCTTGAGAGCCAGGTCTGCCTACGGCGGCCTTTCTCAATAGCAAGGCTATGGTCACTGAGTCTGTACATAGTCAAAGCTTTCATTAAGTTTGGGTCAGTCACAGTGGTCAGGTATTCTGCCACTGTGTACTCTCTGTTTAGGGCCAAATAGCATTCTAGTTTGCTCTGTTTTTTTTGTTTGTTCTTTCCAATGTGTCAAGTAATTCTCTTTTTGTTTTCTCATGATTTGGTTGGGTCTAATTGTGTTGTTGTTGTTGTTGTTGTTGTCCTGGGGCTGTGTGGGGTCTGTTTGTGTTTGTGAACAGAGGCCCAGGACAAGCTTACTTAGGGGACTCTTCTCCAAGTTCATCTCTCTGTAGGTGATGGCTTTGTTATGGAAGGTTTGGGAATCGCTTCCTTTTAAGTGGTTACTATCTGCCCCGTGAGTTCCCCCAATTGTTTGTTACCGTTGCGTACTGTTGATAATCACAAGTTTACTGGAGAACTGAGACCAAGTAGAGACTTTGGACAGGGTGGATATGGTATAATAAAGGCAGTTTATTCAGAGGTAAAGATATCTGGAATCGCGTGCACGGACTCGTGCACGTGTGTAGGTCACCTAAATCATCAGAAAAATTGCCCCTCCTGAGAATTTTTTCAGGAGCCGCCACTGGTATAGAGGAAAGGTGCAGTTTGTGGAGTATAGAGGAAAGGTGCAGTTTGTGGAGTATAGAGGAAAGGTGCAGTATGTGGAGTATAGAGGAAAGGTGCAGTATGTAGAGTATAGAGGAAAGGTGCAGTTTGTGGAGTATAGAGGAAAGGTGCAGTTTGTGGAGTATAGAGGAAAGGTGCAGTTTGTGGAGTATAGAGGAAAGGTGCAGTTTGTGGAGTATAGAGGAAAGGTGCAGTATGTGGAGTATAGAGGAAAGGTGCAGTATGTAGAGTATAGAGGAAAGGTGCAGTTTGTGGAGTATAGAGGAAAGGTGCAGTTTGTGGAGTATAGAGGAAAGGTGCAGTTTGTGGAGTATAGAGGAAAGGTGCAGTTTGTGGAGTATAGAGGAAAGGTGCAGTTTGTGGAGTATAGAGGAAAGGTGCAGTATGTGGAGTATAGAGTAAAGGTGCAGTATGTAGAGTATAGAGGAAAGGTGCAGTTTGTGGAGTATAGAGGAAAGGTGCAGTTTTGTGGAGTATAGAGGAAAGGTGCAGTTTGTGGAGTATAGAGGAAAGGTGCAGTTTGTGGAGTATAGAGGAAAAAGGTGCAGTTTGTGGAGTATAGAGGAAAGGTGCAGTATGTAGAGTATAGAGGAAAGGTGCAGTTTGTGGAGTATAGAGGAAAGGTGCAGTTTGTGGAGTATAGAGGAAAGGTGCAGTTTGTGGAGTATAGAGGAAAGGTGCAGTTTGTGGAGTATAGAGGAAAGGTGCAGTTTGTGGAGTATAGAGGAAAGGTGCAGTTTGTGGAGTATAGAGGAAAGGTGCAGTTTGTGGAGTATAGAGGAAAGGTGCAGTATGTAGAGTATAGAGGAAAGGTGCAGTATGTAGAGTATAGAGGAAAGGTGCAGTTTGTGGAGTATAGAGGAAAGGTGCAGTTTGTGGAGTATAGAGGAAAGGTGCAGTATGTAGAGTATAGAGGAAAGGTGCAGTTTGTGGAGTATAGAGGAAAGGTGCAGTATGTAGAGTGTAAAATATGTAAAGTGTAAAAATATGGCGTCTGCAGTCTTTTGTCTCACCTGTTGGCCATGGGATGGGGTGGGTATTGTCTCTGTTTGTGAACCTTGGCGTACAGCCCGTCCAGGGGGTCCTCATCGGATGGCTCATTGCCGTGGAAGACGGGGGCCATGCCGAGGCCTTGGGGTGGGGGGCGCTGGGGCAATGGGGTACGGGTCCGGCTGTAGGGGGACTGACGGGGGGAGGCGGGTGACTGGCGCTCACTGAAGTAACATAACATCATATGCCATTTAGTGAATGCTTTGATCCAAGCATTTTTGCATGGTGGGTCCCAGCAGGAATCACACCCTACGACCCTGGTGTTTCAAGCACCGTGCTCTACCAACTGAGCCACACAAGATGAGTTGTTGATACATGTGTTGATACCTGAAGTTATTGGTTATGGTCCATATCATAGTCCTCTACATCTGGTAGATGGCGTTTGTCTCTGGCCTGACGCTCTCGCAGCTATGCGTGCTTCGCCTCGATCCTGATACAGAGAGACAGGTACACAGGCTGGTTACATAAACACCTGTAAACACCTGTACAACCCTTCCCTCAGACAGAGAGACAGGTACACAGGCTGGTTACATAAACACCTGTACAACCCTTCCCTCAGACAGAGAGACAGGTACACAGGCTGGTTACATAAACACCTGTACAACCCTTCCCTCAGACAGAGAGACAGGTACACAGGCTGGTAACATAAACACCTGTACAACCCTTCCCTCAGACAGAGAGACAGGTACACAGGCTGGTAACATAAACACCTGTACAACCCTTCCCTCAGACAGAGAGACAGGTACACAGGCTGGTTACATAAACACTCGTACAACCCTTCCCTCAGACAGAGAGACAGGTACACAGGCTGGTTACATAAACACCTGTACACACCCTTCCCTCAGACAGAGAGACAGGTACACAGGCTGTTACATAAACACCTGTACAACCCTTCCCTCAGACAGAGAGACAGGTACACAGGCTGGTTACATAAACACCTGTACAACCCTTCCCTCAGACAGAGAGACAGGTACACAGGCTGGTTACATAAACACCTGTACAACCCTTCCCTCAGACAGAGAGACAGGTACACAGGCTGGTTACATAAACACCTGTACAACCCTTCCCTCAGACAGAGAGACAGGTACACAGGCTGGTTACATAAACACCTGTACAACCCTTCCCTCAGACAGAGAGACAGGTACACAGGCTGGTTACATAAAGACCTGTACAACCCTTCCCTCAGACAGAGAGACAGGTACACAGGTCTGGTTACATAAACACCTGTACAACCCTTCCCTCAGACAGAGAGACAGGTACACAGGCTGGTTACATAAACACCTGTACAACCCTTCCCTCAGACAGAGAGACAGGTACACAGGCTGGTTACATAAACACCTGTACAACCCTTCCCTCAGACAGAGAGACAGGTACACAGGCTTGTTACATAAACACCCTGTACACACACCTTCCCCTCAGACAGAGAGACAGGTACACAGACTGGTTACATAAACACCTGTACAACCCTTCCTCAGACAGAGAGACAGGTACACAGGCTGGGTTACATAAACACCTGTACAACCCTTCCCTCAGACAGAGAGACAGGTACACAGGCTGGTTACATAAACACCTGTACACACCCTTCCCTCAGACAGAGAGACAGGTACACAGGCTGGTTACATAAAGACCTGTACAACCCTTCCCTCAGACAGAGAGACAGGTACACAGGCTGGTTACATAAACACCTGTACAACCCTTCCCTCAGACAGAGAGACAGGTACACAGGCTGGTTACATAAACACCTGTACAACCCTTCCCTCAGACAGAGAGACAGGTACACAGGCTGGTTACATAAACACCTGTACAACCCTTCCCTCAGACAGAGAGACAGGTACACAGGCTTGTTACATAAACACCTGTACACACCCTTCCCTCAGACAGAGAGACAGGTACACAGGCTGGTACATAAACACCTGTACAACCCTTCCCTCAGACAGAAGACAGGTACACAGGCTGGTTACATAAACACCTGTACAACCCTTCCCTCAGACAGAGAGACAGGTACACAGGCTGGTTACATAAACACCTGTACACAACCTTCCCTCAGACAGAGAGACAGGTACACAGGCTGGTTACATAAAGACCTGTACAACCCTTCCCTCAGACAGAGAGACAGGTACACAGGCTGGTTACATAAACACCTGTACAACACTCTCAAACAAGCTGAAGTTCCAAACCGTCCTGATACCATGCCTCCAAAGGATACCATGCCTCCAAAGGATACCATGCCTCCAAAGGATACCATGCCTCCAAAGGATACCATGCCTCCAAAGGATACCATGCCTCCAAAGGATACCATGCCTCCAAAGGATACCATGCCTCCAAAGGATACCATGCCTCCAAAGTCAACTGTATTGCCACAACACAAAACCTTCCATGAAAATGTTACATCAGTAGTTAAAGTTGTATTTGAAAGACCGTTCTAGCTCTAGCTTAATGTCTATGAAGCAAGAATACAAAAAAATAAAATAACAAATAGCTTGACTTTGTGTGTATAAATCCACCCAGCGACAACATGACATGTGAATAGATCAGACACATCATGAATACACCACAGGAGCGTTGTTGAACAGAAGCGCTAGTGAGCATATGGAGACACAGACGGGGAACGAGACATAGGAATGCATCCCAAATGGCGCCCCTATTCCCATGTGCTCCTAATGACCGCAGTCCTATGGGCTCTGGTCAAAAGTAGTGCACTAAATAGGGAATATAGTGCCATTTGGGATGCGTACAAAGCCAGCTAGTTCAGCTCCCAGCCTTCTATTCATCCTCAGCCAATATTCTTTAGAAGCTTCAACAAAGAGAAACGTAGAATAACGGTGGAGTTGGTGTCTTTTTAAGTCCACTAAACTATTTCATTACCTGAGCATTCCTAATCTGCTTTCTCTTCCTGTCTATATAATAGCAACGTTTAGGGTGTATTTCATTTCGTATGACTGAAGGAATTTTTTTGGGCTACAGATTACAGAATACTATATAGTCAGTATGGATCAGAGGTTTTTTAATCTAGTCACAATGTTTGAGCTGATTTAATAATGACTAATCTGACAGACTGGAGTGTTTTGTAGGGATCACTGGAGAGTGGAAGCAGGTGCTTTGGGCAATACAAATACTCTCAACAAGGCAAAACAGCCAGAATGAGTCGGTGCATGTGTGGGCATGCCAAGATAATATAGACTTTTCAAATTGCACCAACCTCATTATGGTCGGGTGAGATGCATGAAGCTTGGGCTATTTTAGTAAATATCTTCTTGAAGCGGCGATTAAGCGGAATAATATTTTCAGCAGCAGCTGCTGGATAGGTACCTTGACTTGTTTAGAAGTATCTTTATTGCTAGCCAACTTTGAATCACAGCATGTTTTCTAAGCTAACCTAGCTAGGCAGTTTACTACTAAGCTATATGGAATTGTTTTAAAGATGGCCATACCAAGGATCATTTTGCTATTTGAATTTGAATTTTAAGACCCTTTGAAGTATCCACATTTTTTTTCATTTTTTAAAAAAATTTGATGGAAAATAAATGTTGGCCTTACTGCTATTAGCCCATACAAACAGAGAACATATTTACTACATGGAACAACAGACAGTCCCCCCCCCCAAAAAAATCTAAAGGAAGTTTTGTCTGAAGTATCTGTCCTATATATAAGAAAGATCAGGAAACATTTGTTATTTTTAAAACATTTGTTATGCATTTTACCCCTTCTTTTTGGGACTAAACAGTCTCCATATATACAGTACATTTACATTTTTTTATCATTTAGCAGATGCTCTTATCCAGAGCGACTTACCGTAGTGTGTGGTGAATGATGGACGGAGTCGGGCGCAGGAGTAAAATAACCGGATGCAGATGTATTCCTTCCAGACGTACAATGCGCCTACAACGGCAATTGAAACAGGTACAGGGGAAACAATCCTCCCCGACCAAACACAGACTCAGGAAATACAATAAATGTAATGACACAAGGGAAAATCAACACTGGCAAAATAAATGAGAGAGTATCTCAACCAAGCTACTCTCCTCCGCTCCTCCTCCTGGAGGTGGTTGAGTGCCCTGCCAACCACCTCCAGACCCAAAAGAACGTTGACTGCAAGGTGTATTGTCCCTTCGTGCCACCAGAGTGGCACTGTCGCTGTCCTCCTCCGCTCTCTCGACCGGCGGCTCCACCCAGCTCCATCTGCTCGGGATCCGAGTCGTCCGGGGTGGGAACAGGCAGACCCCTACCAGGACGTCTTCTGGCTGCCAGCAGATTGTCCAGCCGGATGGCTATGTCCACCAGTTGGTAGAACGATAGCATGGCATCCCGGCAGGCTAGCTCCCGTTGGACGTCCTCCCGTAGGTGGCACCGGAATTGGTCGATCAGGGCCCGCTCGTTCCACCCGGACCCCGCTGCCAGCGTCCGGAACTCCAGCGCGTAGTCCTGTGCGGTCCTCGTCCCCTGCCTCAGCTGGACCAGCCGCTCACCCGCCTCTCGACCCTCGGGCGGGTATTCGAAAACCTCCCGAAAGAGGTGAGCAAACTACCTGTAGTCCTCCAACGCTGCTGCTCCTTCATTCCACACCGCACTGGCCCACTCCAGGGCTTTCCCCACAAAGGCAGGAAACGAGGACGCTCCAATGGCAACCGGCCTGATGCAGGAGAAATACAGTTCCAGTTGGAGAAGGAATCCTTTACAGCGCGCTGCCATCCCATCAAACGCCGGTGGCCGGAATATCTGGGTCCCTCCGGGTGCTGGGGTGTAGGTGGCTGGATCCGGTTGGCCAGCTGGTCTTGACAGATCGGGTCCTCTCCTCTCCAGGCGTAGGACGTCCTGAAGAACCCGATCCATTACTTCCCCGAGTGGCGCAGTGGTCTAAGGCACTGCATCGCAGTGCTAGCTGTGCCACTAGAGATCCTGGTTCGAATCCAGGCTCTGTCGTAGCCGGCCACGACCGGGAGAGACCCATGGGGCGGCGCGCAATTGGCCCAGCGTCGTCCAGGGTAGGGGAGGGAATGGCCGGCAGGGATGTAGCTCAGTTGATAAAGCATGGCGTTTGCAATGCCAGGGTTGTGGGCTCGATTCCCACAGGGGGTATGAAAAAAAAAAAAAGTATAATTATAATGTGACTAACTGTAAGTCGCTCTGGATAAGAGCGTCTGCTAAATGACTAAAATGTAAAATGTGATGTTAGCGGAGAACGACAGGGTGTTGGCCAGGGTCACGCCAAGGTTCTTTGCACTCTGGGAGGAGGACACAACGGAGTTGTCAACCAGGATGGCGAGATCATGGAGCGGGCGGGCAGTCCTTCCCCGGGAGGAAGAGCAGCTCCGTCTTGCCGAGATTCAGCTTGAGGTGTTGATCCGTCATCTATACTGATATGTCTGCCAGACATGCAGAGATGCGATTCGCCACCTGGTTATCAGAAGGGGGAAAGGAGAAGATTAATTGTGTGTCGTCTGCGTAGCAATGATAGGAGATACCATGTGAGGATATGACAGAGCCAAGTGACATGGTGTATAGAGAGAATAGGAGAGGGCCTAGAACTGAGCCCTGGGGGACACCAGTGGTGAGAGCACGTGGTGCAGAGACAGATTCTCGCCACGGCACCTCGTAGGAGCGACCTGTGAGGTAGGACGCAATCCAAGAGAGATGCCCAACTCGGAGAGGGTGGAGAGGAGGATCAGATGGTTCACAGTATCAAAGGCAGCAGACAGGTCTAGAAGGACAAGAGCAGAGGAGAGAGAGTTAGCTTTAGCAGTGCGGAGAGCCTCCGTTACACAGAGAAGAGCAGTCTCAGTTGAATGACCAGTCTTGAAACCTGACTGGTTTGGATCAAGAAGATCATTCTGAGAGAGATAACAAGAGAGTTGGCTAAAGAGGGCACGCTCAAGAGTTTTGGAGAGAAAAGAAAGAAGGGATACTGGTCTGTAGTTGTTGACATCGGAGGGATCGAGTGTAGGTTTTTTGAGAAGGAGTGCAACTCTCGCTCTCTTGAAGACGGAAGGGACATAGCCAGTGGTCAAGGATGAGTTGATGAGCGAGGTAAGGGAGAAGGTCTCCGGAAATGGTCTGGAGAAGAGAGGAGGGGATAGGGTCAATCGGGCAGGTTGTTGGGCGGCCGGCCATCACAAGTCGCAAGATTTCATCTGGAGAGAGAGGGGAGAAAGAAGTCAAAGCATAGGGTAGGGCAGTGTGAGCAGGACCAGCTGTGTCATTTGACTTAATAAATGAGGATCGGATGTCGTCAACCTTCTTTTCAAAATGGTTGACGAAGTCATCCACAGAGAGGGAGGAGGGAGGGGGAGGAGGAGGAGGATTCAGCAGGGAGGAGAAGGTGGCAAAGAGCTTTCTAGGGTTAGAGGCAAAGGCTTGAAATGTAGAGTGGTAGAAAGTGGCTTTAGCAGCAGAAACAGAGGAAGAAAATGTAGAGAGGAGGGAGTGAAAAGATGCCAGGTCCGCAGGGAGTCTAGTTTTCCTCCATTTCCGCTCGGCTGCCCAGAGCCCTGTTCTGTGAGCTCGCAATGAGTCGTCAAGCCACGGAGCAGGAGTGGAGGACCGAGCCGGCCGGGAGGATAGGGGACATAGAGAGTCAAAGGATGCAGAAAGGGAGGAGAGGAGGGTTGAGGAGGCAGAATCAGGAGATTGGAGGGAGAAGGAATGAGCAGAGGGAAGAGATGATAGGATGGAAGAGGAGAGAGTAGCGGGAGAGAGAGAGCGAAGGTCGCGACGGCACATTTACCATCTGAGTAGGGACAGAGTGAGTAGTGTTGGAGGAGAGCGAGAGAGAGAGAGAAAAGATTACAAAGTAGTGGTCGGAGACATGGAGGGGAGTTGCAGTGAGATTAGTAGAAGAACAGCATCTAGTAAAGATGAGGTCAAGCATATTGCCTGCCTTGTGAGTATGGGGAGGCGGTGAGAGGGTGAGGTCAAAAGAGGAGAGGAGTGGAAAGAAGGAGGCAGAGAGAAATGAGTCAAAGGTAGGGGGAGGTTAAAGTCACCCAGAACTGTGAGGGGTGAGCCATCCTCAGGAAAGGAACTTATCAAGGCGTCAAGCTCATTGGTGAACTCTCCAAGGAAACCTGGAGGGCGATAAATGATAAGGATGTTAAGCTTGAATGGGCTAGTGACTGTGACAGCATGGAATTCAAATGAGGAGATAGACAGATGGGTCAGGGGAGAAAGAGAGAATGTCCACTTGGGAGAGATGAGGATTCCTGTGCCACCGCCCCCCGCTGACCAGATGCTCTCGGGGTTTGCGAGAACACATGGTCAGACGAGGAGAGAGCAGTAGGAGTAGCAGTGTTTTCAGTGGTAATCCATGTTTCCGTCAGCGCCAAGAAGTCGAGGGACTGGAGGGTAGCATAGGCTGAGATGAACTCTGCCTTGTTGGCCGCAGAACGGCAGTTCCAAAGGCTGCCAGAGACCTGGAACTCCACGTGGGTCGTGCGTGCAGGGACCACCAGGTTAGAGAGGCAGCAGCCACGCGGTGTGAGGCGTTTGTATTGCCTGTGCGGAGAGGAGAGAACTGGGATAGACAGACACATAGTTGACAGGCTACAGAAAAGGCTACACTAATGCAAAGGAGATCGGAATGAAATTAACTACACATCTGGGGAAACGAGGCCTCCCTCACTAACCTTTCACTGAAACACTCAAATACAACTCTTCCAACTTCCACTTTAGAAATTATAATTGCTGTAATCTACAGCGGTTCAATGTTTCCAGGAATAGACTAACTTAGTTTATTCAGCTAGCTAACTTGGTATATTATTCTTCTGTGAAAACTGCCCAGGGCACCGTATCCTATGACGCCATAGCTAACTAGCATGCTAGCATCCAATAACACACGGTTTAGCACCAATACTTGGTTACAACAAACTACCAATGGATCATTCATGTCTGTGTCTAGTTCCTTTCAAAACGCAGAAGTAATTAAACGTTGGCTAGCTAGCACAAAGTCAGTCATGCTAGCTACACAAGTGGACTACACATCTCGAATGTTCAGAAAGTGAAGCTTACGTTGCAAAATTCTCATTGACTAAAATGATACAGTACTGCTAGCTGGTAATGTTGGCTAGCTAGCAGTGGCTGCGGTGTTTGACAGTTTGAAAATGTAGCTGGCTAGCTAACCTCGATAGTTTCTCTATACTACACCTTTGTCTTTGATACCAAGACAACTATGTAGCTAGCTAACATTACACTGATCAAATCGTTCCGTTAAAATGTATTTAGTTGCTACAGTACTGCTAGCTGGTATAGTTGGCCAGCTAGCAGTGGCTGCGGTGTTGCTACCCGCTGGCTAGCTAGCTTTAATGGTCCAGGTAGTGGGTTAGCTAGCTAGCCTCGTGCTTCACCGGGCTCAGTCGAATACACTTATGTGAGAAGAACGATTTTCGGGACGCCTCACTGACTGACAAACACCGCTCTAGCTCTGTCAACTTTCACCGCAGATGCGGAAGTGTGACACAGACGGATGCGGTCGATTGAGACGCATCCAATGCAAAAAAAGCTCATATCTCTAGCTTGAACTGACAGATTTTGTATGGGGATCTTTTATTATTATTCTAATTAGATTTCAGCAGGGGCGCGGACATCGACCTTAGGGGGTTAAACAACCTTGTTCCATAATTTTACAGTATTATCTAGCTAGCAAAAAACTTTACCAGTAGTCAAACATTTGGTGGCACAAAAATATCTAATCAAAGTTTATCAGATTTGCAGATGTTATAGCATGTGAAGCTAAATGCTTGTGTTCCTAGCTCCAACAGTGCAGTAATACCTAGCTATATGCTTGTGTTTCTAGCTCCAACAGTACAGTAATACCTAGCTAAATGCTTGTGTTTCTAGCTCCAACAGTGCAGTAATACCTAGCTATATGCTTGTGTTTCTAGCTCCAATAGCGCAGTAATAATAGCTAAATGCTTGTGTTTCTAGCTCTAACAGTGCAGTAATACCTAGCTAAATGCTTGTGTTCCTAGCTCCAACAGTCAGTAATAATAGCTAAATGCTTGTGTTCCTAGCTCCAACAGTCAGTAATAATAGCTAAATGCTTGTGTTTCTAGCTCCAACAGTGCAGTAATAATAGCTAAATGCTTGTGTTCCTAGCTCCAACAGTCAATAATACCTAGCTAAATGCTTGTGTTTCTAGCTCCAACAGTGCAGTAATAATAGCTAAATGCTTGTGTTTCTAGCTCAAACAGTGCAGTAATAATAGCTAAATGCTGGTGTTTCTAGCTCCAACAGTGCAGTAATAATAGCTAAATGCTTGTGTTTCTAGCTCCAACAGTACAGTAATACCTAGCTAAATGCTTGTGTTCCTAGCTCCAACAGTCAGTAATAATAGCTAAATGCTTGTGTTTCTAGCTCCAACAGTGCAGTAATAATAGCTAAATGTGTCACGGTTTCGGCCGAGGCTGCCCTCTCTTCCTTGCTCGGGCAGGCTTCGGCGTTCGTCGTCTCCGGAATACTGGCTGCCACCGTTGCATGTTTCTATGTTCGTTTGCTTTTGTCTGATTGTTGTTACACCTGTTATCGTTTAGTGTAATTAGAGTCCTATAAGTTCTCGTTGTGTTTGTCTAGTGTGTTGTGTGTTATTGTCTTACTGTCGTGCCGGTAGGCTGTCATTCTACTGTTTGCTCGGTTGAGCTATTTCTCCATATTGTTTGGAGTGTTTTATCGCACCTGTTAGTGCGCCCGTTATTTTCGCCTACGTGCGGAGTTTTCGCCTCAGGGCATTATTCGTGATTGTTTTTGTGTGCATCTACTAAAGTCTGTTGGACTAACGTTCTGCGTCCTGCGCCTGATTCCACCACCACACCCACCTACATCTACCGTGACAAAATGCTTGTGTTCCTAGCTCCAACAGTCAGTATACCTAGCTAAATGCTTGTGTTCCTAGCTCCAACAGTGCAGTAATACCTAGCTAAATGCTTGTGTTCCTAGCTCCAACAGTCAGTAATAATAGCTAAAATGCTTGTGTTTCTAGCTCCAACAGTGCAGTAATAATAGCTAAATGCTTGTGTTCCTAGCTCCAACAGTGCAGTAATAATAGCTAAATGCTTGTGTTCCTAGCTCCAACAGTCCACTAATACCTAGCTAAATGCTTGTACAATACAAATAAACAACGCACAAATAATCCCAGTGAGCTCCAAAAATATTGGGACAGTGACACATTTGTTGGTGTTTTGGCTCTGTACTCCAGCACTTTGGATTTGAAATGATACAATGGCAGTGAGGTTAAAGTGCAGACTGTCAGCTTTAATTTGAGGGTATTTTCATCCATATCGGGTGAACCGTTTATAAATTACAGCAGTTTTTGTACATGGTACCCCCATTTTAGAGGACCAAAAGTATTGGGACAAATTCATTTATATGTGTATTAAAGTAGTCAAAAGTTTAGTATTTGGTCCCATATTCCTAGCACGCAATGATTACATCAAGCTTGTGACTCTACAAACTTTTTGGATGCATTTGCTGTTTGTTTTGGTTGTGTTTCAGATAATTTTGTGGTCAATAGAAATGAATGGTAAATAATGTATTGTGTCATTTTGGAGTCACTTTTACTGTAAATAAGAATAGAATATGTTTCTAAACACTTCTACATTAATGTGGATGGTACCATGGTTACGGATAGTCCTGAATGAATTGTGAAAAACGATGAGTGAGAAAGTTACAGACGCACAAATATCATACCCACAAGACATGCTAACCTCTCACCATTACAATAACAGGGGAGGTTAGCATTTATGGGGGGGTACGATATTTATGCCTCTGTAACTTTCTCACTCATCATTATTCACGATTCAGAAGAATGCATTGCTTCGCGAGGTATCTCTACGTGAAAATATATGATCTAAGTCAGGGGTGTCAAACTCATTTTAGCTCAGGGGCCACATGGAGGAAAATCTATTCCCAAGTGGGCCGGACCGGAAAAATCATGGTATATATAACTTAAAAACAACAACTTCAGATTGTTTTCTTTGTTTTAATACGATCAACATACAACATAAAGCTGGAGCCTGAGGACAGTGTGTCCAAAATAGTACAAGCACAACATCACTATTAATCATAAAACACGTCAAGTTTATTAGAAAATTCTAAAGAAAAAGAACACACAAACACACAATGCCTCAGTGATTAACAGAACTGTTTCACAGATCACAGAACTATATCAGGGTGTCATTTCTCAGGCAGAAATGTAGATAAAAATAATGAAATCCTGTTCCCCAAACAAGTGCAAGAACCACAGAGTCAAGAATAGGTTTAAATATACAAATAAAATAAAATCAATTAAAAAACAATAGCACATCAACATAAAAACATATAAACATAAAGCTGGAGCCTGATGACAGTGTCCAAAAGCACAACATCACTATTAATCATAAAACACCTCAAGTTATTTGAAAGTTCTGAGGACAAAGAACACACAAACACACAATGCCTCAGTGATTAACAGAACTGTTTCACAGATCACAGAACTATATCAGGGTGTCATTTCTCAGGCAGAAATGTAGATAAAAATAATGAAATCCTGTTCCCCAAACAAGTGCAAGAACCACAGAGTCAAGAATAGGTTAAATATACAAATAAAATAAAAACAATTAAAAACAATAGCACATCAACATAAAAACATATAAACATAAATCTGAAAGCGTTGCTCAAACTCCCGTAACAGTCCCGTTATTTTATCTTTGAACCGCTTCATGTCTGCCACATGTTGGGTCGCGCACACATTTTTCAGACAGGGGAAGTGAGCTGCATCACCACCGGCAAGTTGCGTCTCCCACAATGACAGCTTCAACTTGAAAGAACGTATGCTGTCATAATACTGCGTGACAACTTTGTTGCGCCCTTGCAGCTGTTTGTTCAAGTTATTCAGGTGCTCTGTAACATCCACCATAAATGCAAGGTCCTGCATCCATTCTGCGGAATGAAATTCTAACACTGGTTTGCCCTTTTCTTCCATGAACTGTTCAATTCCTTCTCGTAAATCAAAGAAACGCCTCAGCACAGCACCTCGGCTTAACCATCTTACCTCAGTGTGGTATGGCAGGCCATAGATGTGGTCTTTCTCTCTGAGAAGGCTGTCAAACTGACGGTGATTCAGGCTTCTGGATCGGATGAAATTAACAGTTTGGATGACCACCTTCATGACGTTATCCATCTTTAATGACTTGCAACACAAAGCCTCCTGGTGCAAAATACAGTGAAAAGTCAAAAAATCACGTCCTCCATTTGCAGATTGCACTTTCTCTCTGAACTTTGTCACAACGCCTGCTTTTTTCCCAATCATTGAGGGCACACCATCTGTAGCCAGGCTGACAGCGCGGGACCAGTCCACTCCGACCCTGTCCAGCGCGCCGACGAGTGCGGTAAAAATATCAGCTGCTGTCGTTGTATCTGTCATTGGCACCAACTCCACGAACTCCTCGGTGACGGTCAATGTGTCATCAACTCCGCGGATGAAAATGGCCAGTTGTGCAACATCTGTAATGTCCGTGCTTTCATCAATTGCAACCGAAAACGCAATAAATGACTTTTACTTTTTGCTTCAACTGGCTGTCCAAATCCACTGAAAGATCGGAAATCCTGTCTGCAATTGTGTTTCTTGTCAGGCTGATATTTGCAAAAGCCTGCCGCTTTTCAGGGCACACAATCTCCGCTGCCTTCATCATGCATGTTTTTACAAATTCACCCTCACTAAATGGTTTTGAAGCCACTGCGATTTCATTAGCAATGAGGTAGCTAGCTTTCACTGCAGCGTCACTGATGTCTCGGCTGTGAGTAAACACAGACTGCTGTTTCTTCAGACCCGCCAACAGTTCATTCACCTTCTCTCATCTCCGCTGTCCTTGAAAAGTTGTCATATTTGTCGGCATGAAGACTCACATAGTGGCGACGAAGGTTATATTCTTTCAGCACTGCAACATGCTCTGAACACACCAAACATACAGCTTTCCCATTCAATTCCGTGAATAAATAGGATGACAATTTTTCTTGGAACACTCTGCACTCTGCGTCCACTTTTCTCTTTTTTGACAGAGACATATTGGGGCAATGAGAGTGCCAAAGCACATAATGTTAATAGTAGAAGCCGTAATAAAATATCGCGGGCAAAACAAAGTAGCTCATTGGCAGCACGTGCTTGACCTACTTGCTCTGCCCCGGTATAAACAGTTTGCTTGCTTAACACAATTGCTATTGCGCCATCCAGTGGACGCAATTGGAACAGAAGTTTATTTTATTGAAAAATGGCAGCGCATTTTTATACTTTACCAATTTATTTTTTTATTTTTTAATTTTTTTAAAATCATCTCGCGGGCCGGATTAAACCCATTTGCGGGCCTGATCCGGCCCGCGGGCCGGACGTTTGACACCCCTGATCTAAGTGATTGATAGTTGGTATTCAGCAGTCATAGAAGTATGCCTTATTTACCTTGAAGAACTAACGTGAAAAGTAATGTGAATAAATTATGGTTAATAAGTGATAAGCAGTAAAGTGAATTTGTCCCAATACTTTTGGTCCCCTAAAATGTACAAAAAGTGCTGTAATTCCTAAACGGTTCAGCTGATATGGATGAAAATACCCGAAGATTAAAGCTGACAGTCTGCACTTTAACCTCATAGCCACTGTCTCAATCCAAAGTGCTGGAGTACAGAGCCAAAACACCAACGGATGTGTCGCTGTACCAATACTTTTAGAGCTCACTGTATAGCTCAACAGGGATGTAGCTCAGTTGGTAGAGCATGGCGTTTGCAATGCCAGGGTTGTGGGTTCATTTCCCACGGGGGGCCAGTATGAAACATTAAAAAAAATAATGTATGCACTCACTAACTGTAAGTCGCTCTGGATAAGAGCGTCTGCTAAAATGACTAAAAAAAAAAGAATGGCTGTACAGATTCCTGGTTCGAATCAACCAATCATTAACCCTGAAAATTGGACAAAGTGCATGACTAGGTGGCCCAAAGGAAGCCAGCTGTTCTAAACCCCCACATTGCCCCATTCCTTCCAAGAGCTCACTGAGTTTAACTGAAGACCTCTAGTGAGGTAAGTATGCACACACGACACCAGCTTGAGTAGCAGCTGATTGTGGTCTACGGGAAATGGAGGGCCGAGCACGCCGCCATTCACATCGACGGGGCTTTAGTGGAGACGGTCGACAGCTTCAAGTTCCTCGGTGCCCTCATCACTAAAGACCTATCATGGTCTAAACACACCAACACAGTCGTGAAGAGGGCACAACAACATCTCTTCCCCCTCAGGAGGCTGAAATGATTTGGCATGGGCCCTCAGATCCTCAAAATGTTATACAGCTGCACCATCGAGAGCATCCTGACTGGTTGCATCACCGCCTGGTATGGCAACTGCTCGGCCTCCGACCGCAAGGCACTACAGAGGGTGGTGAGTACGGCCCAGTACATCACTGGGGCCGAGCTCCCTGCCATCCAGGACCTCTATACCAGTCGGTGTCAGAGGAAGGCCCTAAAAATTGTCAAAGACTCCAGACACCCTAGTCATAGACTGTTTTCTCTGTTACTTCACGGCAAGCGGTACCGGAGCGCCAAGTCTGGGACCAAAAGACTCCTGAACAGCATCTACCCCTAAGAATGCTGAACAGTTAATCAAAGGGCTACCCATACTTTCTGGTTCTCACCCCTACCTACATGTACATAGTACTTCAATCAATCAATCACCTAACCAAACCTACATGTACAGATTACCTCAATCACTCACCCCAACTACCTCATACCCTAGTACACTGACTCAGTACGTATGTACAGTGAGGGAAAAAAGTATTTGATCCCCTGCTGATTTTGTACGTTTGCCCACTGACAAAGAAATGATCAGTCTATAATTTTTATGGTAGGTTTATTTGAACAGTGAGAGACAGAATAACAACAACAAAATCCAGAAAAACACATGTCAAAAATGTTATAAATTGATTTGCATTTTAATGAGGGAAATAAGTATTTGACCCCCTCTCAATTAGAAAGATTTCTGGCTCCCAGGTGTCTTTTATACAGGTAACGAGCTGAGATTAGGAGCACACTCTTAAGGGAGTGCTCCTAATCTCAGCTTGTTACCTGTATAAAAGACACCTGTCCACAGAAGCAATCAATCAATCAGATTCCAAACTCTCCACCATGGCCAAGACCAAAGAGCTCTCCAATGATGTCAGGGACAAGATTGTAGACCTACACAAGGCTGGAATGGGCTACAAGACCATCGCCAAGCAGCTTGATGAGAAGGTGACAACAGTTGGTGCGATTATTCGCAAATAGAAGAAACACAAAAGACCTGTCAATCTCCCTCGGCCTGGGGCTCCATGCAAGATCTCACCTCGTGGAGTTGCAATGATCATGAGAACAGTGAGGAATCAGCCCAGAACTACACGGGAGGATCTTGTCAATGATCTCAAGGCAGCTGGGACCATAGTCACCAAGAAAACAATTGGTAACACACTACGCCGTGAAGGACTGAAATCCTGCATCGCCCGCAAGGTCCCCCTGCTCAAGAAAGCACATATACAGGCCCGTCTGAAGTTTGCCAATGAACATCTGAATGATTCAGAGGAGAACTGGGTGAAAGTGTTGTGGTCAGATGAGACCAAAATCGAGCTCTTTTTGCATCAACTCAACTCGCCGTGTTTGGAGGAGGAGGAATGCTGCCTATGACCCGTAAGAACACCATACCCACCATCAAACATGGAGGTGGAAACATTATGCTTTGGGGGGTGTTTTTCTGCTAAGGGGACAGGACAACTTCACCGCATCAAAGGGACGATGGATGGGGCCGTGTACCGTCAAATCTTGGGTAAGAACCTCCTTCCCCTCAGCCAGGGCATTGAAAATGGGTCGTGGATGGGTATTCCAGCATGACAATGACGCAAAACACACGGCCAAGGCAACAAAGGAGTGGCTCAAGAAGAAGCACATTAAGGTCCTGGAGTGGCCTAGCCAGTCTCCAGACCTTAATCCCATAGAAAATCTGTGGAGGGAGCTGAAGGTTCGAGTTGCCAAACGTCAGCCTCGAAACCTTAATGACTTGGAGAAGATCTGCAAAGAGGAGTGGGACAAAATCCCTCCTGAGATGTGTGCAAACCTGGTGGCCCACTACAAGAAACGTCTGACCTCTGTGATTGCCAACAAGGGTTTTGCCTACCAAGTACTAAGTCATGTTTTGCAGAGGGGTCAAATACTTATTTCCCTCATTAAAATGCAAATCAATTTATAACATTTTTGACATGCGTTTTTCTGGATTTTTTTGTTGTTATTCTGTCTCTCACTGTTCAAATAAACCTACCATTAAAATTATAGACTGATCATGTCTTTGTCAGTGGGCAAACGTACAAAATCAGCAGGAGATCAAATACTTTTTTCCCTCACTGTATATAGCCTCGTTATTGTTATAGTTTTACTATTGTCTTATTATCTATTTGCACATTTTTGTTCTTACTTTTTAACTGCATTGTTGGGAAAGGTAAGTAAGTAAGTAAGTATTCGGCGCATGTGACAAATAAAATGAGATTTGTATGAGGCTCTAGTGTCCGTGAGAGGGGGAACTACGACTGGAACTTCCATTTTGGAATGTCTCAATTCAATTAAAGCATCTATAGGATCATTCATGACACAGCCAAGAAGAATGAAAATGATGTCAAATAAAAATACGAGAAAATATTTGGATGGGAGGGGGGTGGGGTGGGGAGTGTCCTGTCCGTGAACAAATAAACGATCGGGGAAACCTAATGATTTGAATGGAGGAAGATGGAATTCATGCACACCGAAAACAGTGATGTGATGTAATTCTTCAAGAGACTATTATCCACTATGTACAATATAAAAACCATCTCACCTCTCTCTCTCTCCTCCTTCATCCTCCCCAGCTCCTCTTCACTCACGACCTCTGACTTCTGTCTCTGTAGTTCTGTCTCTGTAGTTCTGTCTCTGTAGTTCTGTCTCTGTAGTTCTGTCTCTGTAGTTCTGTCTCTGTAGTTCTGTCTCTGTAGTTCTGTCTCTGTAGTTCTGTCTCTGTAGTTCTGTCTCTATAGTTGAGGCTTTGACCTCTGAGAGAGAGAGAGACAGAGAGAGAGAGAGAGAGAGAGAGACAGAGAGAGAGAGAGAGAGAGAGAGAGAGAGAGAGAGAGAGAGAGAGAGAGAGAGAGAGAGAGAGAGAGAGAGAGAGAGAGAGACAGAGACAGAGACAGAGACAGAGACAGAGACAGAGACAGAGACAGAGAGAGAGAGAGAGTGAGACAGAGAGAGACAGAGACAGAGAGACAGAGAGACAGAGAGAGAGAGAGAGAGAGAGAGAGAGAGAGAGAGAGAGAGAGAGAGAGAGAGAGAGAGAGAGAGAGAGAGAGAGAGAGAGAGAGTGAGAGTGAGAGTGAGAGTGAGACAGAGACAGAGACAGAGACAGAGACAGAGACAGAGAGGGAGTGGAAAGAAGGAAAACAACAATCATTATCTGATTAAAAGAAAGAAAGACCACGCAAAATATAGTTAACATTAAATAGTTAACATAATATAGTCAACATATATAGTTACCATAATATAGTTAACATAATATAGTTAACTATATAGTTAACATAATATAGTTAACATATATAGTTAACAAAAATATAGTTAGAATATATAGTTAACATAATATAGTTAACATATATAGTTACCATAATATAGTTAACATAATATAGTTAACATATATAGTTAACATAATATAGTTAACATATATAGTTAACATAATATAGTTAAAATATATAGTTAACATAATGTAGTTACCATAATATAGTTAACATATATAGGTTAACTAATGAACACAATAATATATGTAGTTAACATAATATAGTTAACATATATAGGTTAACTAATGAACACAATAATATATATAGTTAACAGATATAGGTTAACAAATATAGGTTAACAAATGAACACACACAAGACCTCAGACCTTTCAAAACTAGACAGTGAAAGAAGCAATGTCCTGTTAACATGCATCATTTCCAGTTCACAGACCGACTCATGGACTTTCCCTCCCTCCCTCCCTCCCTCCCTCCCTCCCAGAGTCCATAATGGAAGAAAAACACCAGGAAACAAATCCACTCAGCAGCACGTCTGCGCCGAACAAACAACCAGAACATCTACATCTAATACATTGGCTAGACTATGTCTGTGTCGCAAATGGCACCCTATTCCCTAAGTAGTGCACTACTTTCAAGCAGGGCCCATACGGCTTTGGTCAAATGTAGCGCACTACATAGGGAATAGGGTGCCATTTGGGATGAATGTATACCAAGAATAATATGACAAAACTGTAGGAAAATGGCACAAAGTAACAAACAGCAGCTAGATCAAATACAGAGGAAACGCTTGGGGCAGAATAGATAAAAGAATGGTTGGAATCAGATAGGGTACAGTTTGCCTGATCATCTCCTCCTTGTGTGTGTGTGTGTGTGTGTGTACGTGTGTGTGTGAGTGTGTGTGTGTACGTGTGTGTGTGTGTGTGTGTGCAATAGTGGTAGAATGAAGGTAGAATATAGAACAGAGACAGACCATTCTCTCTATCCCCGAGGGATTACTATTTCTAATTACTACTTCAAAACCATTTTTGAAATCCATGTTTCTTTGCAATGTTTTCATTGACATAACTCTAAAATGAATAATTCACTCAGGAGAATAATGTCCTAACTATATGTGATCCAACTCATAGCAACCTGAAACCTGCAACCTGAAAGTGACTAAGATATCAAAGGAAGTCATAACAAACTAGTATCTTGACCAACATAAGTGAGAAAGGTCTCTGATGCGGCTCACTTCAGAACAGAGAAAACACACACACAGGGAAACACCAACAGTGAGGTGCGTCATTCGGAGAGAGAGGAAATGAGAAGGGCTGAATGAACCCTCTTCTAGAGCAGCAATCCAACCAACCGGGTGAGTCACTCAGTTGTCTGAGATTAAAGAGCACGGAACAGGAACAGACAGTTTTCATCAATATTTTTCGTAGCTGTCTATTTACCACCACACACCGATGCTGGCGCTAAGACAGCAGTCAGCGAGCTGTATAGGGCAATAAGGAAACAAGAAAATGCTCATCCAGAGGAGGCGTTTCTCATGGCCGGTGATTTTAATGCAGGGAAACTGAAATCCATTTTACCTCAGACGAGCTAAATGCCTTCTATGCTCGCTTCAAGGCAAGCAACACTGAACCATCCATGAGAGCACCAGCAGTTCCGGACGACTGTGTGATCTCGCTCTCCGTAGCCAATGAGTAAGACATTTAAACAGGTTAACATTCACAAGGCTTCAGGGCCAGACTGATTAGTCGGTGTGAGTAAGACCTTTAAACAGGTTAACATTCACAAGGCCTAACATTCTTTAAACAGGTTAACATTCACAAGGCTTCAGGGCCAGACTGATTAGTCGGTGTGAGTAAGACCTTTAAACAGGTTAACATTCACAAGGCCTCAGGGCCAGACTGATTACCACGATACATACTGAGAGCCTGGTCTGACCAGCTGGCAAGTGTCTTCACTGACATTTTCAACCTATCGCTGACCCGGTCTGTAATACCAACTTGTTTGTTTAGCTAGCTTGTTGCTACCTGGATAGCTAACTAAACAATAGCTGGAACGACCTAGCGAACAGACGCGAACTGGCTGAATCGATTCAGTGGCTATCTTTGCGCTTAACTGGCTAACAGTAGCTACTAAGGGTAAGTTATAACCTACATTTGTGTTTTGTTTTTACATACTGGTAACCAGAGTCGTTCAAGGGAATTCGGGACATGGGTGACTAGTTAACGTTAGCTTGGCTCTCTCTGTGTGTTCGTGCCGTGGGAGGAGGGTTTTTTTCATTGGCAGAGAGCAATGGCTAGCTAGTATGCTAACTATTCTAGCTAACTAACTGGCTGAATAAGTTGACGACGGAATCACTCAAACTGTCAAAACTAACCCAAAACTTTACACAACGTTAGACACGGACACGAATGATCTGCTTGGCGTGTTAACACACTGGTGGTTTGTTGTAACCGAGTATTGGTGCTAAACCGTGTTATTGGAGGCTGCATGCTAGTTGGCTATGGCGTCATAGGATTCGGTGCCCTGGACGGTTTTCACGGAAGAATACTGTACCAAGTTAGCTAGCTGAATAAACTAAGTTAGTCTATTCCTAGAAAACATTGAACCGCTGTAGTTTACAACAATTATCATTTCTAAAGTGGAAGTTGGGAGAGTTATATTTGAGTGTTTCAGTGAAAGGTAAGTGAGGGAGATATATTTTGAATGAGATATATTTGTAACATTTTACAGTGGATTTATTAACTACAAAAAGGTAATATGTTTTTAATTCTGGTGCCGCTCTGCACACAAAAGCTTGTTAGCTAGCTAGCTAGCTAGCTCTGGTCCAACGTTAAGCCAACTCTGAAGTTCGAAGACATTCAAAGCTCTCTCCCCACCCGCAAAATTTCAGTTGCATCTTGCGCCCTACACATCTTACCCTCACGCATGTAAACAACTCACTGATCTATAGCTTGTCCACTCCATATCAAGCTGCATGATTGATTAAGTAATTTCATGTCGAGCTAAATGTCAAAAATATATATGATTTCAGAGGTTTAAAAAGGAACACAAAGGAACGATATACTGTACAGTGCCTTCGGAAAGTATTCAGACCCCTTCACTTTTTCCATATTTTGTTACGTTACAACATTATTCTAAAATGGATTAAATGTATTGTTTTACTCATTCATCTACACACAATGATAAAGTGAAAACAGGTTTTTTGAAATGTTTACAAAAATACCTTATTTACATAAGTATTCAGACCCTTTGCTATGAGGCTCGAAATTGAGCTCAGGTGCATCCTATTTCCATTGATCATCCTTAAGATGTTTCTACAACTTGATTGGAGTCCACCTGTGGTAAATTCAATTGATTGGACATGATTTGGAAAGGCACACACCTGTCTATATAAGGTCCCACAGTTGACAGTCAGAGCAAAAACCAAGCCGTGAGGTCGAAGGAATTGTCCGTAGAGCTCCGAGACAGGATTGTGTCGAGGCACAGATCTGGGGAAGGGTAGCAAAACATTTCTGCAGCATTGAAGGTCCCCAAGAACACAGTGGCCTCCATCATTCTTAATTGGAAGAAGTTTGGAACCACCAAAACTGAGCAATTGGGGAGAAGGGCCTTGGTCAGGGAGGTGACCAAGAACCCGATGGTCACTCTGACAGAGCTCCTCTGTGGAGATGGGAGAACATTCATGAAACCAACCATCTCTGCAGCACTCCACCAATCAGGCCTTTATGGTAGAGTTGCCAGACGGAAGCCACTCCTCAGTAAAAGGCACATGACAGCCCGCTTGGAGTTTGCCAAAAGGCACCTAAAGGACTCTCAGACCATGAGAAACAAGATTCTCTGGTCTGATGAAACCAAGACTGAACTCTTTGGCCTGAATGCCAAGCGTCACATCTGGAGGAAACAAGGCACAGGAATGGAGTGAAAAAAAAAATAATGGGTTATGTTGAGAACAAAATGATTGGAAAATAATTTCAGTTCCAACCCCTGTTGTAAACTAATGTAAACCTGATCTACTTTGATTGGCCTCCGTGTCAGTGATTAACACTAGAAAAGCCTGGCCTTGTTGGACCCCACTTCGGGCCAATGACGTGTCTTTTGAACTTCAACATTCTAACAGTCTATTAAATACATTTAGTGTATTCTATTGGAAGAATAATCATTTGGTAGTGTATATGAAGGTCTTAGGTAACATTAGAATACGAACAAAAAATGCATTTCAAAGACCACAATAGCATTTTTATTAGTTTATTTAACTGTAGGCTATAGGTACAAATGAAAAACTAAAACACCACAATTCAAGTGGTAAAATTAGCAAAAGTCACTTTTTTGGCATTCATCAGATTCTTCATACACAATTTAACAATCGATAATATTCTCATCCATCGTACTAATGTCAATGTAATCTTGTCTTTAGGATAACTAGGTGATAATGGTAAAAGATACAAAGAGTCAGCTTATTGATCGTATCAAAAACAGCGGGAAATTAGCTCTACAACTAGATGAGTCTAGTGATATACCTCGCATGCAGCTCAGCTTCTCGTATATTCGTCAGATACTGCTATGAGGGGA
The DNA here is from genome assembly GCA_036851935.1 of Coregonus suidteri. Lineage (NCBI taxonomy): Eukaryota > Metazoa > Chordata > Actinopteri > Salmoniformes > Salmonidae > Coregonus > Coregonus suidteri. The sequence continues at coordinate 53,063,192 of CM072229.1, read as the reverse complement.
AACTACATGGAGATTATTTTGCAGTGTGCTTGAAGGGACATGCACGGGGCAGGATATATTCAACACATTTGATGTAAAGATGCAGGAGGATGGGCTGTATTGGGAGAACTGTATGGGTGTACAGATGGGGCTGGTGCTATGATGGGTCAACATAAGGGTCTGAAGGTACATGCCGTTACACCAGGTCAACATCAGGGTCTGAAGGTACATGCCGTTACACCAGGTCAACATAAGGGTCTGAAGGTACAAGCCGTTACACCAGGTCAACATAAGGGTTCTGAAGGTACAAGCCATTACACCAGGTCAACATAAGGGTCTGAAGGTACAAGCCGTTACACCAGGTCAACATAAGGGTCTGAAGGTACAAGCCGTTACACCAGGTCAACATAAGGGTCTGAAGGTACATGCCGTTACACCAGGTCAACATAAGGGTCTGAAGGTACAAGAACAGGAACAGGCTGCTTAATAAAAATAGTAACCTTCATAAAGGCAACCCCCTTGAATATGAAAATGTTTGCTCTCCTGTGCAAAGAAATGGGATCTGAGCACTAATCATTACTGTCTCAAAAAATTGTTCTATAGCACACCCAAGGCCAATGAATTACCAGACCACGGCTAATTGAGAGAGTCTGATGTACTAAATATGTAATGACACAACATCTAAATCCCTGACCCTTAAATGTGTTTCATATTTAATTCAGATCACAGAATGTAGCTTTAATGTTCGTTCTTCTGAGATATTATTATCATTACTCTGTTTGATACTACCGCTGCTGTGGTGCATTATTAAAAACAACAGCTGTGGTCATTTCCAAAAGGGATTACAGCAAGAACACTATTTTATGTGGTTCAGTGCCGGGGGAGGAAGGCTGTTTGAAATGCTTAATGTGGTTAGCGATCAGGAGGCAGATTCGTACAGTGTTTTCCTGCACAGGCAGCCAGACAGGGAGAGAGACAGGGAGAGACAGACAGACCGATAGACAGGCAGACAGACAGGGAGACAGACAGGGAGACAGACAGGGAGACAGACAGGGAGACAGACAGACAGGAGAGAGAGACAGACAGACAGGGAGACAGGCAGGGAGACAGACAGACAGGGAGACAGACAGGGAGACAGGTAGACAGGGAGAGAGACAGACAGACAGGGAGACAGGCAGACAGACAGACAGGCAGACAGGCAGACAGACAAGGAGACAGACAGGGAGACAGACAGGCATAATATATGTGTGTGTGTGTGTGTGTGTGTGTGTGTGTGTGTGTGTGTGTGTGTGTGTGTGTGTGTGTGTGTGTGTGTGTGTGTGTGTGTGTGTGTGTGTGTGTGTGTGTGTGTGTGTGTGTGTGAGTAACCACTACTGTGCTCATCATTATGTGTGTATACAGTAAAGCAGCTCCGAATAACCGGGAATAATTCACTCTCATTTCCTAATTAGGAGGACCTGGTGTTTACAAGGCTGTAGCTTCCCCTCTTCCTCTCCCTATCCCCCTCTCTCACCCCTCCTAGCCAATTACACCACTCCTTCAATCCCCTCTTTCAATCCCTCCTAGCCAATAACAGCACTCCTTCAATCCCAGTGTGTACACAGTTGAAGTGGATGAGTTTAGAGGGTTAAGCCACAAACAGTACACACAACAGAGAGAAGTCACAGCCAGGTCAGACAACACTGAGAGAAGCCACAGCCAGGTCAGATAACACTGAGAGAAGCCACAGCCAGGTCAGATAACACTGAGAGAAGCCACAGCCAGGTCAGATAACACTGAGAGAAGCCACAGCCAGGTCAGATAACACTGAGAGAAGCCACAGCCAGGTCAGACAACACTGAGAGGGTCAACAACAGAAAGGCTGATGAGATAGATAATCTCTCTCTCTATCAAGCCTTGGTGGGGGTAGTGAGGAGGAAAGAGAGAAAGGGCAGGAAGGAGGGAGGTAGAAAGGGTTTAGGAGGGAGGGATGCAGGGGAGAGGAGGAGAGGAAGGGGTGAAGAGGTTCTGGAGACCCTGAAGACTATTACTACTGGAGACCCTGAGTCTCTGATTCATCCAGGAATAATTTGGAGCAGCGTTCAAGTGGCACTCGTTCCTTCCTTTCCTTGAGCTTCCTCTCTCCTTTCAATAGCTTCCTCTCTCCTTATTTTTCTCTCTCTCTCTCTCTCTCTCTCTCTCTCTCTCTCTCTCTCTCTCTCTCTCTCTCTCTCTCTCTCTCTCTCTCTCTCTCTCTCTCTCTCTCTCTCTCTCTCTCTCTCTCTCTCTCTCTCTCTCCTCTCTCTCTCTCTCTCTCTCTCTCTCTCTCTCTCTCTCTCTCTCTCTCTCTCTTTCTTCTCTCTCTCTCTCTCTCTCTGCCAAAGCAAGGGAAGTAGATAGTCTCTCTCTCTCTCTCTCTCTCTCTCTCATCTCGTCTCTCTCTCTCTCCAGTACAGAACAGTCTTCCATTCAGCTTCATCTCAACTAAAGTACACCACAAAAGCTAGGAGAGGGGCTGGCTTTGGCAAGGGAGAGGAGAGGGGCTGGCTGTTGCTGGGGAGAGGGGTGGAGAGGGGCTGGCTGTGGCAGGGGAGAGGAGAGGAGAGGGGCTGGCTGTGGCAGGGGAGAGGAGAGGAGAGGGGCTGGCTTTTGCAGGGGAGAGAAGAGGGGCTGGCTGTGGCATGGGAGAGGGGAGGAGAGGAGAGAGGCTTTGGCAGGGGAGAGGAGAGGGGCTGTGGCAGGGGAGAGGAGAGGAGAGGAGAGGAGAGAGAGGAGAGGAGAGGAGAGGAGAGGAGGAGGAGAGGAGAGGAGAGGAGAGAGGAGAGGAGAGGAGAGGAGAGGAGAGGAGAGGAGAGGAGAGGAGAGGAGAGGAGAGGAGAGGAGAGGAGAGGAGAGGAGAGGAGGCTGGCTGTGGCAGGGGAGAGGAGAGGAGAGGAGAGGAGAGGAGAGGAGAGGAGAGGAGAGGAGAGGAGAGGAGAGGAGAGGAGGAGGAGAGGAGAGGAGAGGAGAGGAGGAGGAGAGGAGAGGAGAGGAGAGGAGAGAGGAGAGGAGAGGAGAGGAGAGGAGGCTGGCTGTGGCAGGGGAGAGGAGAGGAGAGAGGGTGGCTGTGGCAGGAGAGAGGAGGGGAGAGGAGAGGGGGTGGCTGTGGCAGAGGAGAGAAAGGAGAGGAGGTGGCTGTGGCAGGGGAGAGGAGAGAGTGATACTTATGTTGTGTTCTTACAGGAGGAAGAGGAGGAGGAGAGAGTGATAATTATATTATGTTCTTACAGGAGGAGGAGGAGAGAGTGATAATTATATTATGTTCTTACAGGAGCAGGAGGAGGAGGAGACACTTGCAGACCTGAATAAAGGAAAGGAAGTGAGTTTTAGCCGTAGTGTACCAATGAGACAAAATGTCTCCCTCCCTCCTGCCTGTCTCTCTGTGGAACTGAGCAGAACGGAAGATTGGACTTAGAACCCTGAGGAGATTAGAATCAGAAGGGGGTGATGATGTCACTGTCCTGACCTTTGACCCCTGTGCACTGGTCTAAAGTCAGCCCAGACACGAAGACAGGTTAAAATAATGAGACTCACTCCGTTTCCATAGCTACTTAATATGGGCCAGTTGTAGAAACAGAGCAGACCAATCAAGACTGAGGCTGCCATCCCAAATGGTACCATATTCCCTTTAAAGTGCACATTAAGCACCTTCCCATCACAATGTTCAAAAATATTCACCTTCCGGAACTTCATGACATGTTCAGAACCTTTTGTGTCCACAGAACAGACATGTAGCTATTTAAACACTGGGCCAATGAAAATACACTTAGATATCATCAATGAAGCTATTAGCATATAGTAATAACAGAGTGGTTTTAGAGAGTGGCTGGAATGGTTCTGACTGGTGGAGACTGAGGATATGACCCAAATGGAATGGTTCTGACTGGTGGAGACTGAGGATATGACCCAAATGGAATGGTTCTGACTGGTGGAGACTGAGGATATGACCCAAATGGAGTGGTTCTGACTGATGGAGACTGAGGATATGACCCAAATGGAATGGTTCTGACTGGGGGAGACCGAGGCTATGACCCAAATGGAATGGTTCTGACTGGTGGAGACTGAGGATATGACCCAAATGGAATGGTTCTGACTGGGGGAGACTGAGGCTATGACCCAAATGGAATGGTTCTGACTGATGGAGACTGAGGCTATGACCCAAATGGAATGGTTCTGACTGGTGGAGACTGAGGCTATGACCCAAATGGAATGGTTCTGACTGGGGGAGACTGAGGCTATGACCCAAATGGAATGGTTCTGACTGGGGGAGACTGAGGATATGACCCAAATGGAATGGTTCTGACTGGGGGAGACTGAGGCTATGACCCAAATGGAATGGTTCTGACTGGTGGAGACTGAGGCTATGACCCAAATGGAATGGTTCTGACTGGGGGAGACTGAGGCTATGACCCAAATGGAATGGTTCTGACTAGTGGAGTGGCAGCCTGTTCCCTATAAAGTGCACATCTTTTGAACAGGGTCCTATGGGCTCTGGTCAAAAGAAGTACACTACAGGAAATAGGGTGCCAGCTTGATAGGAGGTTAGCAGCTTTGGTTTAATGAATTCATTACCTCCACTGTCTTAATGAGAGGAAACAGACTGGTGTACACTGAATATTCAACAGGAAACCTACCTCTCTCTCTCGTTCGCTCTCCCTTCCTCTCTCTCTCTCGTTCACTCTCCCTACCTCTCTCTCTCTCATTCGCTCTCCCTTCCTCTCTCTCTCTCTCGTTCGCTCTCCCTTCCTCTCTCTCTCTCTCGTTCGCTCTCCCTAACTACCTCTCTCTCTCTCGTACGCTCTCCCTACCTCTCTCTCTCTCATTCGCTCCCTCCCTTCCTCTCTCTCTCTCTCGTACACTCTCCCTACCTCTCTCTCTCGTACGCTCTCCCTACCTCTCTCTCTCTCGTACGCTCTCCCTACCTCTCTCTCTCTCGTACGCTCTCCCTTCCTCTCTCTCTCATTCGCTCTCCCTACCTCTCTCTCTCATTCGCTCTCCTTCCTCTCTCTCTCTCATTCACTCTCCCTACCTCTCTCTCTCTCTTCACTCTCCCTCCTCTCTCTCTCTCTCTCTCGTTTCGCTCTCCCTTCCTCTCTCTCTCTCTCTCGTTCGCTCTCCCTACCTCTCTCTCTCATTCGCTCTCCCTTCCTCTCTCTCTCTCTCGTTTGCTCTCCCTTCCTCTCTCTCTCTCTCGTTCGCTCTCCCTTCCTCTCTCTCTCTCTCTCGTTTGCTCTCCCTTCCTCTCTCTCTCTCTCGTTCGCTCTCCCTTCCTCTCTCTCTCTCTCGTTCGCTCTCCCTTCCTCTCTCTCTCTCTCTCTCTCTCGATCTCAAGCTCTCTCTTTTCTCTCCATGTCCTACTGTATGCGTCCATTAGCATTTCTAAACAGGCTCCATGTGATGTACCTATCTGTCTTAGTTCAGGAGCTCCTCACACAACAACAACGTTTTACCAACAAGCCTTCATAGAAATACTACTGACCCTTGAACCCTACTAGGAAAGAAACAAGGAGAAGCAGAGCTTCTACATAAATAATGCTTCTAATCTCCCCTCTATCGATTTATTTATAAACAAACGACTGTAAGTCACTTTAGATAGAAGCTAATAATATGTATAATAATTATGCTAAGCGGCATTTATTATTATATTATTATTTATAGAGTAAACAGAGGACAACTAAGCTCCACTGTGTGTGTACGATAAAGGCACTATGGTTCGTGATAAAATAAGCACCTTAGGAATTCATTAAAAGTTCAAGGAGGCACGACTGTTTAATCTAGCTGCAGAGGGTTGTAAGATTCTTCTGTCTGCAATCCCAGCGAGTAGGTGAAGTTTAAAAACAGGAAGATAACCCCACAACCCCAATGAGTCCAACCCTCTGGGAACACAAAGGCTCTCTGCTCCCTGATCACTATAACACAGAGGGGAGTGGCATGATGACGCCGACAATTACCTAAAGCTTCCAACAGCTTTGTCATTATCAAGGAGTGCACTTTTCTCCAACCACCGAAAGCTTAAAATCTCCCATTGCGTTGGAATGCAACCCTACCAAACCAACCACAGACAGACAGACAGACCCCACCAACATACCATGTTCCCCATTCATCGAAATGACGGCAATTATTTCATCTCCTGCCTCCATTTGAGATAATTTAATCAGAAAGAGGAAACAGACAGCTTTGTTCCTGCCCTAACCCTAACCCTGACCCTGACCCCCTCGGGGGCGGAGGAGTAGGCTAATAATGACATATGAAATTGTTTTAAGACGGTCATACTATGGATAATTTAGCTCTTGGATTTTGAATTTTAGGAACCCTTTAGGTATATAAAAATAAATATAAAAACATGCTGAATTTGTCCTTTACTGCTATTGCCCTTAGAAACACATTCAATAACACATTCAATAAATGGCAAAAAAAATAAACACGTTTTTTAAGTGTTTGTCCTTTATCTAGGAGATTTAAGAAGCTCAGGAAATATTATTTTTTTTACACATATTTAACACCTTTTTTTGGGGCACAAAACGACCTCCATACTTCCATTCATTTTTTTTCTTCTTCTGTGACACTTTGCGGCCGTCGTAGAGCAAAACGGAGTACACCATGGTGTTTGTGTGAGTCTCCCCTTTCCACAGTGGGTCCATGATAGTTTGACAAACCGTTTGGTTTGTTTTCGTGAGGAGACCGATTTTCTGGATGTCTCATTTGTATGACAAAAAAAAAAAAAAAAAAAAAAAAAAAAAAAACTTTACCATTACAAATGTAGACATAGACGACAGAGAAAAGCCAACCCCCGATATCATTTGGGATGCCTTTAAGGCGTACATTAGGGGGATGATAATCTCATACTTTGCAAAAGTTTAATCTGATTTAGTAATAAAAAATGTATAAAAATACAAATAAATTGCTATCTTAGAAAAAGGCCATAAAAAAATCTTTACAAGGTAAAGAAAAAATCCAATTTCTGAATTTAAGAAGGAATATGATATTTTACTTTTGAAGGGAGACAACAACTACAGCTTAAACTCAAATAAACCATACTACTTAATGACAAATAACCCTATAAATACTGTATCACACAGCTCTGACAAAACAAATACACGCTAAACTAATTGTAATTATATAAAGGTAAAGATACAAATGTGGTTAACTAGAAACAACAACGTGATTAATGACCATTTTAAAAGCTTCTATGAAAAATGTATATAAATCAGAATTAAACAACAGTTGGACGGATCCTATTACCTTCTTAGACTCAACAACCCTGAAGCAATTATCAGCAGACAAAAAATAATTACTAAAAACAGAGATCATCCAAAAAAGAAATATTAGATACTGTTAAAACATTTCTGAGGAGAAAAAGACCAGGAATGGATAGAATTAGAATTAGAATTAGAATTAGAATTAGAATTAGAATTATATTCAACATTTTTGGACAAAGTAGCCCCCTATTTACACAATTCAGTGCTTCCTAGTTACATTTGACATTTTTACATTTTTTGTCATTTAGCAGACGCTCTTATCCAGAGCGACTTACAGTTAGTGAGTGCATACATTTTTCATTCATAGTTCCATTCATCAAACTGTTATTTCAGTTATATTAAAATCTGGAAAATCTGGAGAGGTTCCCTGCTGATTATAGACCCGTAAGTTTAATAAATTGTGACAATAAAATAATAACAAAGCCTATAAGCAATAGAATGGCAAAAGTCTTACCAGACTTGATACATACAGTTCCTTCCGAAAGTATTCAGACCACTTGACTTATTCCACATTTTTGTTACGTTACAGCCTAATTTTAAAATGGATTACATTTATTTTGAAGTCATCAGCAATCTACACACAATACCCCATAATTACAAAGCATAGCCCCTTTGCTATGAGACTCGAAAATTGAGCTCAGGTGCATCCTGTTTCCATTGATCGTCCTTCAGATGTTTCTACAACTTGATTGGAGTCCACCTGTGGTAAATTCAATTGATTGGACATGATTTGGAAAGGCACACACCTGTCTATATAAGGTCCCACAGTTGACAGTGCATGTCAGAGCAAAAACCAAGCCATGAGGTCGAAGGAATTATCTGTAGAGCTCCGAGATAGGATTGTGTCGAAGCACAGAGCTGGGGAAGGGTACCAAAACATTTCTGCACACTCTGCTCTTCCTAGAGCTGGCCAACCGGCCAAACTGAGCAATCGGGGGAGAAGGGCCTTGGTCAGGGATGTGACCAAGAACCTGATGGTCACTCTGACAGAGCTCCAGAGTTCCTCTGTGGAGATGGGAGAACATTCCAGAAGGACAACCATCTCTGCAGCACTCCACCAATCAGGCCTTTATGGTAGAGTGGCCAGATGGAAGCCACTCCTCAGTAATGACAGCCCACTTAGATTTTGCCAGAAGGCACATTTATTTTTATTTTTATCAATTTTAGAATAAGGCTGTAACGTAACAAAATGTGGAAAAAGTCAAGGGGTCTGAATACTTTCTGAAGGCACTGTATCAATCAAACAGCGTTTATAAAACAACAAATACACTTACAAACAAATACAATAACATGTTTCCGTTTAATACAATATGTACCATGTCAGATATAGAGTTGAAATGTATAGAATTTTAAGTTTGCACCCCAATATTACACTTTATATGCATATATATATATATATATATATATATATATATATTATATACATCACAGAAGACTGAAAATATAACAAAACCATTTGACATAGAAACAACGGATTTTCAGCTAGTTAAAAAAATTAATATATGATTTATCAAATTATGAAAAATATTAATAACATTTCACCCATGGGGCCACTAGAGGGTGATTTGGTCATTTGACCTCAGGAAAGGGATACCACAATGGAAAAATCTAATGATTTATTATTTAAATATTGAAAGTGCTTACGCTATGCTTGGTGGGTTACGGAGAAAAACTATACGGCTATCAGGCACTAGGGATGGGGTGTACGCATGCGGGTCTGGGAAGAGGAGAAGTAGTCGTTGTTTGTGTCCGTCTGTAAGTTGTTGTTTGTATGTGTGTGTTTGTATTTGATTGGGGGGGGGGGGGGGGGGGGGGGGGGAAATGAAAAACAGTATAAAAATATATAAAAACATAAGGAATGTATGAAGAGGCTTTAAGAAAGAGGAAGCCTAATTAGTACGGATGTGCATAGATGTAAAAGAACCAAGGCTTACAGTATATGAGGGCTCTGAGACAAACCTTTCAGAACCAGGCCAGAACCAGGCCATAGCCAGGCCAGAATCAGGCCAGAACCAGGCCAGAACCAGGCCAGAACCAGGCCAGAGTCAGGCCAGAACCAGGCGAGAGCCAGGCTGGAACCAGGCCACAGCCAGGCCAGAACCAGGCGAGAGCCAGTCCAGAACCAGGCCAGAACCAGGCCACAGCCAGACCAGAACCAGGCCAGAACCAGGCCAGAACCAGGCCAGAGTCAGGCCAGAACCAGGCGAGAGCCAGGCTGGAACCAGGCCACAGCCAGGCCAGAACCAGGCGAGAGCCAGGCAAGAAGCAGGCGAGGGCCATAGCCAGGCCAGAACCAGGCCAGAACCAGGCCAGATCCAGGCCACAGCCAGGCCACAGCCATGCCAGAGCCAGATTTTCAAGACTTAGAGACAGAACATATTTTCTGTCTGTGATTCAAAGAGATAAATCACGGCGTTCACAACGTGTCAATACAATAATAACATAGAAAACGTAAATACATTAATTAAAGTGGTAGTTAATTACAGATCAAAGATAATGGTGTGATTTCTGATCTACCAGACCCTCCTAGGCTGTGTCCCAAATGGCCCCCTATCCTCTATATAGTGCACTACTTTTGACCAGGACTCATAAAAAAAAAGTAGTGCACTTTATAGGGAATAGGGTGCCCATTTGGGACACATGCTAGACTCGTGATGTGGTATGCCCTCAGGACAGAGAGAGAAAACAACAAAGAGTCTATTGGTGGTCTAAACTCTGACCTAGATAACACTCTCAACATATGGAGTTCAGTCATCATACATGCTTCCAGAGGCTCTGAGACACTCTCTGTGTGTCTTATTCACTCATTGGCTCAAATTAATAACGAACCAATCTGTGTTCTGAACCCTGGGAGGTGCCCTGGGAAGACAGACGTGTGATGTTATGCAAATGCTAATCTCATGTAATATGTCTAACATCAATGTCTAATATGTCATTCAATATGTCTTATACTGTATGCTAACACCAATCCCCCTGTCACACATATGCTGCAGATTACTTCATTAGAAACGTTTCCTCCTGGTGAATATCCGCTTAGCCCCAGGAATAAAAGCCCAAAACATAGCTGAGGCTCTTTACTGTTCTACAGACCTCAACTCCTCTCTTCTCTGAGGCAGATGAAACAGCATTATTAACAGCATTATTGTTGTTCATTTCCTGCTCTCCTCTCATCAGAGACAGGAAGGAGGGAGGGACAGGTAAAGTGCATTCCTCCCTTAGATCAAAGCCTGGAAGCAGTCCCAGTAAAGCCAGACAGACACAGCGCTACAGAGAAGACTGACCTGGAATCAGTCTTTAATTAAACCCACATAGAAACAGCACCACAGAGGAGACTGACCTGGAATCAGTCTTTAATACACCCAGACAAACACAGCACCACAGAGGAGACTCACCTCAAATCAAATCAAATCAAATTGTATTTGTCACATACACGTGTTTAGCAGATGTTAAAGCGGATGTAGCGAAATGCTTGTGCTTCTAGCTCCGACAGTGCAATTATATCTAACAATTTCACAACATATACCCAATACACACAAAACTAGTAAGGAATGGGATGTAAGAATATATACACTGCTCAAAAAAATAAAGGGAACACTTAAACAACACAATGTACCTCCAAGTCAATCACACTTCTGTGAAATCAAACTGTCCACTTAGGAAGCAACACTGATTAACAATACATTTCACATGCTGTTGTGCAAATGGAATAGACAACAGGTGGAAATTATAGGCAATTAACAAGACACCCCCAATAAAGGACTGGTTTTGCAGGTGGTGACAACAGACCACTTCTCAGTTCCTATGCTTCCTGGCTGATGTTTTGGTCACTTTTGATTTTTTTTTTTTTTTGTTTTTTTTCACCTTTATTTAACCAGGTAAGCCAGTTGAGAACAAGTTCTCATTTACAACTGCGACCTGGCCAAGATAAAGCAAAGCAGTGCGATAAAAACAACAACACAGAGTTACATATGGGGTAAAAAACATAAAGTCAAAAATACAACAGAAAATATATATACAGTGTGTGCAAATGTAGCAAGTTATGGAGGTAAGGCAATAAATAGGCTATAGTGCAAAATAATTACAATAGTATTAACACTGGAATGCTAGATGTGCAAGAGATTATGTGCAAATAGAGATACTGGGGTGCAAAAGAGCAAAATAAATAACAATATAGGGATGAGGTAGTTGGGTGGGCTAATTTCAGATGGGCTGTGTACAGGTGCAGTGATCGGTAAGGTGCTCTGACAACTGATGCTTAAAGTTAGTGGGGGAGATAAGAGTCTCCAGCTTCAGAGATTTTTGCAATTCGTTCCAGTCATTGGCAGCAGAGAACTGGAAGGAATGGCGGCCAAAGGAGGTGTTGGCTTTGGGAATGACCAGTGAGATATACCTGCTGGAGCGCAGACTACAGGTGGGTGCTGCTATGGTGACCAATGAGCTAAGATAAGGCGGGGATTTGCCAAGCAGTGATTTATAGATGGCCTGGAGCCAGTGGGTTTGATGACGAACATGTAGTGAGGACCAGCCAACAAGAGCGTACAGGTCACAGTGGTGGGTAGCGTATGGGGCTTTGGAGACAAAACGGATGGCACTGTGATAGACTACATCCAATTTGCTGAGTAGAGTGTTGGAGGCTATTTTGTAAATGACATCGCCGAAGTCAAGGATCGGTAGGATAGTCAGTTTTACGAGGGCATGTTTGGCAGCATGAGTGAAGGAGGCTTTGTTGCGAAATAGGAAGCCGATTCTAGATTTAACTTTGGATTGGAGATTCTTTATGTGAGTCTGGAAGGAGAGTTTACAGTCTAACCAGACACCTAGGTATTTGTAGTTGTCCACATACTCTAGGTCAGACCCGTCAAGAGTGGTGATTCTAGTCGGGTGGGCGGGTGCCAGCAGCGTTCGATTGAAAAGCATGCATTTAGTTTTACTAGTGTTTAAGAGCAGTTGGAGTGTTGTATGGCATTGAAGCTCGTTTGGAGGTTTGTTAACACAGTGTCCAATGAAGGGCCAGATGTATACAAAATGGTGTCGTCTGCGTAGAGGTGGATCTGAGAGTCACCAGCAGCAAGAGCGACATCATTGATATACACAGAGAAAAGTGTCGGCCCAAGAATTGAACCCTGTGGCACCCACCCCCATAGAGACTGCCATAGGTCCAGACAACAGGCCCTCCGATTTGACACACTGAACTCTATCTGAGAAGTAGTTGGTGAACCAGGCGAGGCAGTCATTTGAGAAACCAAGGCTATTTAGTCTGCCAATAAGAATGCGGTGGTTGACAGAGTCGAAAGCCTTGGCCAGGTCGATGAAGACGGCTGCACAGTACTGTCTATTATCAATCGTGGTTATAATATCGTTTAGGACCTTGAGTGTGGCTGAAGTGCACCCATGACCAGCTCGGAAACTTTCCAATCTCTGGGGATCTCAGACGTTATGAAAGAGAGGTTGAACAGACTAGTAATAGGGGTTGCGACAATTTCGGCGGCTAGTTTTAGAAAGAAAGGGTCCAGATTGTCTTGCCCAGCTGATTTGTAGGGGTCCAGATTTTGCAGCTCTTTCAAAACGTCTGCTGTCTGAATTTGTGTGAAGGAGAAGCGGGGGGGGGGCATGGGCAAGTTTCAGCGGAGGGTGCAGAGTTGGTGGCCGGGGTAGTGGTAGCCAGATGGAAAGCATGGCCAGCTGTAGCAAAATGCTTGTTGAAATTCTCGATTATTGTAGATATATCGGTGGTGATAGTGTTTCCTAGCCTCAGTGCAGTGGGCAACTGGAGGAAGTACTCTTATTCTCCATGGACTTTACAGTGTCCCCAAAACTTTTTGGAGTTAGTGCTACAGGATGCAAATTTCTGTTTGAAAAAGTTTGCCTTTGCTTTCCTGACTGCTTGTGTATATTGGTTCCTAACTTCCCTGAAAAGTTGCATATCGCGGGGGCTATTTGATGCTAATGCAGTACGCCACAGGATGTTGCTGGTGGTGCTTTCACTCTAGTGGTAGCATGAGACGGAGTCTACAACCCACACAAGTGGCTCAGGTAGTGCAGCTCATCCAGGATGGCACATCAATGCGAGCTGTGGCAAAAAGGTTTGCTGTGTCTGTCAGCGTAGTGTCCAGAGCATGGAGGCGCTTCCAGGAGACAGGCCAGTACATCAGGAGACGTGGAGGAGGCCGTAGGAGGGCAACAACCCAGCAGCAGGACTGCTACCTCCGCCTTTGTACAAGGAGGAGCAGGAGGAGCACTGCCAGAGCCCTGCAAAATGACCTCCAGCAGGCCACAAATGTGCATGTGTCTGCTCAAACGGTCAGAAACAGACTCCATGAGGGTGGTATGAGGGCCCGACGTCCACAGGTGGGGGTTGTGCTTACAGCCCAACACCGTGCAGGACGCTTGGCATTTGCCAGAGAACACCAAGATTGGCAAATTCGCCACTGGCGCCCTGTGCTCTTCACAGATGAAAGCAGGTTCACACTGAGCACGTGACAGACGTGACAGAGTCTGGAGACGCCGTGGAGAAACGTTCTGCTGCCTGCAACATCCTCCAGCATGACCGGTTTGGTGGTGGGTCAGTCATGGTGTGGGGTGGCATTTCTTTGGGGAGCCGCACAGCCCTCCATGTGCTCGCCAGAGGTAGCCTGACTGCCATTAGGTACCGAGATGAGATCCTCAGACCCCTTGTGAGACCATATGCTGGTGCGGTTGGCCCTGGGTTCCTCCTAATGCAAGACAATGCTAGACCTCATGTGGCTGGAGTGTGTCAGCAGTTCCTGCAAGAGGAAGGCATTGATGCTATGGACCGCCCGTTCCCCAGACCTGAATCCAATTGAGCACATCTGGGACATCATGTCTCGCTCCATCCACCAATGCCACGTTGCACCACAGACTGTCCAGGAGTTGGCGGATGCTTTAGTCCAGGTCTGGGAGGAGATCCCTCAGGAGACCATCCACCAACTCATCCGGAGCATGCCTAGGCATTGTAGGGAGGTCATACAGGCACGTGGAGGCCACACACACTACTGAGCCTCATTTTGACTTGTTTTAAGGACATTACATCAAAGTTGGATCAGCCTGTAGTGTGGTTTTCCACTTTAATTTTGAGGGTGACTCAAATCCAGACCTCCATGGGTTGATACATTTGATTTCCATTGATAATTTTTGTGTGATTTTGTTGTCAGCACATTCAACTATGTAAAGAAAAAAGTATTTAATAAGATTATTTCATTCATTCAGATCTAGGATGTGTTTATTTTAGTGTTCCCTTAAGTTTTTTTGAGCAGTGTACATATATGGACAAGCAATGACAGAGTGGCATGGACTAAGATACTGTAGACTATTATAGAATAGAATGCAGTATATACATATGAGATGAGTAATGCAAGATACGTAAACATTATTAAAGTGATTAGTGTTCCATTTCTTAAAGTGGCCAGTGATTTCAATAGGCAGCAGCAGCCTCTAATGTGCTAGTGATGGCTATTTAACAGTCTGATGGCCTTGAGATAGAAGCTGTTTTTCATTCTCTCGGTCCCAGCTTTGATGCACCTGTACTGACCTCACCTTCTGGATGATAGCGGGGTGAACAGGCAGTGGCTCGGGTGGTTGATGTCCTTGATTATCTTTTTGGGCCTTCCTGTGACATCGGGTGTTGTATGTGTCTTGGAGGGCGGGTAGTTTGCCCCCGGTAATGCGTTCGGCAGACCGCACCACCCTCTGGAGAGCCCTGCGTTTGTTGGCGGTGCAGTTGCCATACCAGGCGGTGATACAACCCGACAGGATGCTCTCCAATTTCATAAGCCTCCTGAGGTTGAAGAGGCTCTGTTGCGCCTTCTTCACCACACTGTCTGCGTGGGTGGACCATTTCAGTTTGTCGGTGATGTGTACGCCAAGGAACTTGAAGCTTTCCATGTTCTCCACTGCGGTCCCGTCAATGTGGATAGGGGGGTGCACCCTCTGCTATTTCCTGAAGTCCACGATCATCTCCTTTGTTTTGTTGACGTTGAGTGAGAGGTTATTTTCCTGACACCACACTCCCAGAGCCCTCACCTCCTCCCTGTAGGCGGTCTCGTCATTGTTGGTAATCAGGCCTACTACTGTTGTGTTGTCTGCAAACTTGATGATTGAGTTGGAGGCGTGCTTGGCCATGCAGTCATGGGTGAACAGGGAGTACAGGAGGGGGCTGAGCACGCACCCTTGTGGGGCCCCAGTGTTGAGGATCAGTGAAGTGGAGATGTTGTTTCCTACCTTCACCACCTGGGGGCGGCCCATCAGGAAGTCCAGGACCCAGTTGCACAGGGTGGGGTTCAGAACCAGGGCCTCGAGCTTAATGATGAGCTTGGAGGGTACTATGGTGTTGAATGCTGAGCTATAGTCAATGAACAGCATTCTTACATAGGTATTCCTCTTGTCCAGATGGGATAGGGCAGTGTGCAGTGTGATGGCGATTGCATCGTCTGTGGATCTATTGGGGCGGTAAGCAAATTGAAGTGGGTCTAGGGTGACAGGTAAGGTAGAGGTGATATGATCCTTGACTAGTCTCTCAAAGCACTTCATGATGACAGAGGTGAGTGCTACAGGGCGATAGTCATTTAGTTCAGTTACCTTTGTTTTCTTGGGTACAGGAACAATGGTGGCCATGTTGAAGCATTTGGGAACAGCAGACTGGGAAAGGGAGAGATTGAATATGTCCATAAACACACCAGCCAGATGGTCTGCTCATGCTCTGAGGACGCGGCTAGGGATGCCGTCTGGGCCGGCAGCCTTGCGAGGGTTAACATGCTTAAATGTCTTTATCACGTCGGCCATGGAGAAGGAGAGGCCACAGTCCTTGGTAGTGGGCCTCGTCAGTGGCACTGTGTTATCCTCAAAGCGGGCGAAGAAGGTGTTTAGCTTGTCTGGAAGCGAGACGTCGGTGTCGGCGACGTGGCTGGTTTTCTTTTTGTAGTCCGTGATTGTCTGTAGACCCTGCCACATACGTCTCGTGTCTGAGCCGTTGAATTGTGACTCCACTTTGTCTCTATACTGATGTTTTGCCAATTTAATTGCCTTGTGGAGGGAGTAGCTACACTGTTTGTATTCTGCCATATTCCCAGTCAGCTTGCCATGGTTGAATGCGGTGGTTCGCGCTTTTGGATTTGCGCGAATGCTGCCGTCTATCCACGGTTTCTGGTTAGAGTAGGTTTTAATAGTCACAGTGGGCACAACATCACCCATACACTTCCTGATAAACGCAGTCACTGTTTCAGTGTATTCGTCTAAATTATTTTCGGAAGCTATCCGGAACATATCCCAGTCTGCTTGAAGCGTGGATTCCGATTGGTCAGACCAGCGTTGAATAGTCCTTAGCATGAGTACTTCCTGTTTGAGTTTCTGCCTATAGGAAGGGAGAAGCAAAATGGAGTCGTGGTCAGATTTGCCGAAAGGAGGGTGGGGGAGGGCCTTATAACCATCCCGGAAGTTTGAATAGCAATGGTCAAGGATTTTAGCAGCGCGAGTACATCAGTCGATATGTTGATAGAACTTCGGCAGCCTAGTCCTCAAATTTGCTTTGTTAAAATCCCCGGCTACAATAAATGTAGCCTCAGGTTATGTGGTTTCCAGTTTGCATAAAGCCCAGTGAAGTTCTTTGAGGGCCGTCGTGGTATCGGCTTGACGGGGGATATACACGACCGTGACTATAACCAAAGAGAATTCTCTTGGGAGATAATACGGTCGGCATTTGATTGTGAGATATTCTAGGTCGGGTGAACAGAAGGACTCGAGTTCCTGTATGTTACTACAATTACACCATGAGTCGTTAATCATGAAACACACACCTCCGCCCTTCTGCGTCCCGGAGAGATATTTATTCCTGTCTGCGCGATGAACTGAGAACCCATCTGGCTGGACCAATTTCGGCAGAATATCCCAAAAGAGCCATGTTTCCGTGAACAGAATATGTTACAGGCCCTGATGTCTCTCTGGAAAGAAATCCTTGCCCATAGTTCGTCGACTTTGTTAACCAAAGATTGAACATTAGCGAGTAGGATGCTTGGAAGTGGTGGGTGGTGTGCGCACCTCCTAAGTCGAACCAGCAGGCCGCTCCGAGTGCCTCTCCTCCGCCGGCGATGTTTTGGGTCAGCCACTGGAATCAGTTCAGTTGCCCTGGGGAGAGCAAACAAAGGATCTGCTTTGGGAAATTCGTATTCCTGGTCATAATGCTGGTGAGTTACCGCCCTGATAACTTTCTAGGCTAATAATGTAAAAAATAATACATAAAAAAACAAAATACTGCAAAGTTTCCTAAGAGCTAGTCATGAGGCTGCCATCTTCGTCGGCACCAGGAGTCAATCCTGGAGTTAGTCCTAGAAAAGCCATCTCATCAGAGACAGGAGGGAGGGACAGGTAAAGTGCATTCCTCCCTTAGATCAAAGCCTGGAAGCAGTCTTTGTAAACAGGCCTGGAGTAAGTTTCATTACAGCTAGACGGACATAGCACAGAAGAGTAGAGTCAGGAGACTGGCCTGGAGTCATTCCTAGTAAAGCCAGATGGACACATAACAGCACAGAAGACTGACACAGCATAGTAGAGGAGACTGACCTGGAATCAGTCTTTAGTGGAACCAGATGGACACAGCAAAGCAAAGAAGACTGGTCCAGACTGGTCCTCTCCCACACACAACTTATCCAAGACCAGGCAAACTGAGAACCTGACGGAGAAGACTGGCCTGGAGTCAGTTGTAAATAAGCCAGATGGGCACAGCACGGCAGAGCAGATTGGCCCAGAACTGATCCTAGACCAGACCAAATAAGAAACCCTGATGGAGACTTTCCAAGGAGGACTGACCTAGCGTCTGTTATTGTAAACCCAGCACAGCAGAGGAAACTTGTTTTCTCTCCCACACACAACTGAACCCAGACTGGGTTTTCCACCTGGGCACTGAACCGTACTGTACCATACTGGTTAACTTGTCATGGGTTTGGATCTGTTCTGAGTCAGCACAATTTGGTTTTCCATTTGAAAAATGAACAGATGTAGGTTTGAACGTCGTTGCAGATAGAATGTTGCTGCAGCTGACAAACGTGGAAGCTTAACTAGGACATGATTCAGATCAGAGATGTAAACAGGCAGAATAAAAATGATTAGGCTACATAATGTACCGGGCGACCTCACTCTCCTTCCTGTTTCCATTACAAAATAACGTTACATTGTGATTTAATAATGTGCTGTCACGGATTCTGCCGAGGCTGCCCCTTCCTCCTTGCTCGGGCAGGCTTCGGCGTTCGTCATCACCGGAGTGCTAGCTGCTGCCGATCTATGTTTCTATGTCTCTATGTTCTACCTGTTGTTGTCTGATTGTCTCACACCTGTTTCCCATCGTGTAATCACTCCTTCCCTTATTTAACCCGGTGGCTCCCGTTGCGTTTTGTGCGCGTTTGTTATTGTTTCGTGTGTGGTTTGGTGAGCGGGTTTGTCCCTCCCTGTGTGGAGGTATTTTGTATTTGTTTCTTTACTTGTTAGTATAGTACGTTTTCATTGAGTTATGTGTCCTGCGCCTGACTTCGATCCACTGCATTACACTGACACTCGTGACATGTGCAATTACAAATAAATAAAAACAAAGCTATGGCTACCACCTGCAACAACAATGTGCAACCAAGTCAGTGGTTTTAACCCGATCAGCTGCTTAGACAACTTGTTGTAACAGTAGCTTAATACCAAACTGACATAGCTAGCTAGCTCTACCTCTTCTGACATAAACAGCTTGCTTAACTTGTTTCATTTACCCTAAAGAATTCAACATTGTGTGTGCAGCACTGGGTATCTGGATAGCGGCATCCCCTTAATTTCATATGAAGTATGACTGGCATGCTCAGCTAGCAAGCTAATGTTGTTGGCAAATGTAAGCTAGCTTCCGTGCACATTGTAAAACATCAGAAATACTGCTAATTGAGGCACAAAACACCTAGCTAGATGTAAAATGGTGGGGGAAAAAATGACAACATTATTTACAGATGTATTATTAGTTCAGCCTCTTTTAGACAATGGACGACACTGTGAAACCCTGTGCCCCAGTACAAGCGAGCCAGTACCAGACATTTGTGGGTTACAGACTGGTACACTTTTGGCCCACATGAACCCAAACGAACCTCAACTAAATGTAATATAAAAAACGGAACCCACCTGGTATCAACTCGGTTACGGAACGGTTCAGTACTTAGTTGGAAAGACCCCTACTGTAGGTCGACAGAACCTAAATCACAGTTTAATGCCTGGACTCCACACTGTCTGATAGAGAAACTGGCCTGCAGTCAGATCTAACAGTCTAAACATCCTGGAGATCCCAAAACCAAGCTTCAGAGGATGGATCTATAGGTTAATATCACACTATCATTTGGATCTATAGGTTAACAACACACTGTCATATATGGATATATAGGTTAACATCAAACTATCATATGGATCTACAACGCATTCGGAAAGTATTCAGACCCCTTGACTTTTTCCACATTTTGTTACATTACAGCCTTATTATAAAATGGATTTAAAAAAAATAATCCTCAGCAATCTACACACAATACCCCATAATGACAAAGCGAAAACAGGTTTTTAGAAATGTTAGCAAATTTACTAAAAATAAAAAACAGAAATACGTTATCTACATAAATATTCAGACTCTTTGCTATGAGACTCGAAATTGAGTTCAGGTACACCATGTTTCCGTTGATCATCCTTCAGATGTTTCTACAACTGGAGTCCACCTGTGGTAAATTCAATTGATTGGACATGATTTGGAAAGGCACACACCTGTCTATATAAAGTCCAGCAGTTGACAGATCAGAAACCAAGCCATCAGGTCGAAGGTATTGTCCGTAGAGCTCCGAGACAGGATTGTGTCGAGACACAGATATGGGGAAGGGTACCAAAACATTTCTGCAGCATTGAAGGACCCCAAGAACACAGTGGCCTCCATCATTCTTAAATGGAAGAAGTTTGGAACCACCAAGACTCTTCCTAGAGCTGGCCGCCCGGCCAAACTGAGCAATCAGGAGAGAAGGGCCTTGGTCAGGGAGGTGACCAAGAACCTAATGGTTACTCTTACAGAGCTCCAGAGTTCCTCTGTGGAGATGGGAGAACCTTCCAGAAGGACAAACATATCTGCAGCACTCCACCAATCAGGTATTTATGGTAGAGTGGCCAGACGGAAGCCACTCCTCAGTAAAAGGCACATGACAGCCCACTTGGAGTTTGCCAAAAAGCACTTAAAGACTCTCAGACCATGAGAAACAATATTGAACTATTTGGCCTGAATGCCAAGCGTCACATCTGGAGGAAACCTGGCACCATCCCTACGGTGAAGCATGGTGGTGGCAGCATCATGCTGTGGGGATGTTTTTCAGCGGCAGGGACTGGGAGACTAGTCAGGATTGAGGGAAAGATGAATGGAACAAAGTACAGAGAGATCCTTGATGAAAACCTGCTCCAGAGTGCTCAGGACAACAGACTGGGGCGAAAGTTCACCTTCCAACAGGACAACGACCCTAAGCACAGAGCCAAGACAACGCAGGAGTGGCTTTGGGACAAGTCTCTGAATGTCCTTGAGTCGCCCAGCCAGAGCCCAGACTTGAACCCGATCAAACATCTCTAGAGAGACCTGAAAATAGCTGTGCAGTGATGCTCCCCATCCAACCTGACAGAGCTTGAGAGTATCTGCAGAGAAGAATGGGAGAAACTCCCCAAATACAGGTGTGCCAAGCTTGTAGCGTCATACCCAAGAAGACTCAAGGCTGTAATCGCTGCCAAAGGTGATTCAATAAAGTACTGAGTAAAGGGTCTGAATACTCAGGTAAAAGTGATATTTCAGTTTTGTATTTTTTATACATGTGCTAACATTTCTAAAAACCTGTTTTTGCTTTGTCATTATGGAGTATTGTTTGTAGATTCATGAGAGAAAAAAATAATTGAATCAATTTCATAAGGCTGTAACGTAACAAAATGTGGATAAAGTCAAGAGGTCTGAAAACTTTCCGAATGCACTGTAGGTTAACAACATACTATCATATGGACCTATAGGTTAACAACACATTGAAAGTCCACTTCTCTGTTCTCTCTCTGAGAGGTGCTTAACCCTCTCTCTCTGTTCTCTGTATGAGAGGTGCTTAACCCTCTCTCTCTTTTCATATTTCTCTATTTTTTTCTCCTTTTCCAACCCTCTATCTCCTCCCCCCCCCCTCTCCCCCCCCCCCCCCACCTCTCTCTCTCTCTCTCTCTTCTTTTCTCTCTCACAGATCTTCAGACACTCACTTTGAGCTCCCTGGAACATGTCAGAGGAAGGAAACTTGACCAATCAATATGGCTCTCCACTTGATGAGGGGTCATTCAGGACATAATAGCGTTGCCGGGTAAATTGTCTCTATAGCAGCAGGGAGGGATATAACCGGCCCCTTTCATCTGGCACCTCTCAACTATAACAACTCCTCCATAAAGACTGAGCCTAATAGACTCTAATCGTCCCCACCCAGCCACTCCGAACACGGGATCAACAAATGGTGGCTCACAGGACAGGAAGCTTGTGTTTAACCAGACGACAAGATGTCTATGTGGAAGCTTGCAGCTCCATCAAGTCTACTACGTAGAGGAGGTATAATTCTCCTTGATGGGATAGTTATGGCTTGTTATTGAAGTTATGGGCATTGGTTCTGTAACATTGAGTAACATTTCAGAACCTTTCAATCCCATTTCAACATAGAGGTATTCTTCCCTGTCTTCATGAGATAGATAGTTAGGATATACAGTATCTCACAAAAGTGAGTACACTCCCTCACATTTTTGTAAATATTTGAGTATATCTTTTAATGTGACAACACTGAAGAAATGACACTTTGCTACAATGTAAAGTATTGAGTGTACAGCTTGTATAACAGTGTAAATTTGCTGTCCCCTCAAAATAAGTCAACACACAGCCATTAATGTCTAAACCGCTGACAACAAAAGTGAGTACACCCCTAAGTGAAAATGTCCAAATTGGGCCCAATGAGCCATTTTCCCTCCCCGGTCTCAGGTGTGAATGGGGAGCAGGTGTGTTAAATTTGGTGTCATCGCTCTCACACTCCCTCATACTGGTCACTGGAAGTTCAACATGGCACCTCATGGCAAAGAACTCTCTGAGGATCTGAAAAAAAGAATTGTTGCTCTACATAAAGATGGCCTGAGCTATAAGACCCTGAAACTGAGCTGCAGCACGGTGGCCAAGACCATACAGCGGTTTAACAGGACAGGTTCCACTCAGAACAGGCCTCGCCATGGTCGACCAAAGAAGTTGAGTGCACGTGCTCAGCGTCATATCCAGAGGTTGTCTTTGGGAAATAGATGTATGAGTGCTGCCAGCATTGCTGCAGAGGTTGAAGGGGTGGGGGGTCAGCCTGTCAGTGCTCAGACCATACGCTGCACACTGCATCAAATTGGTCTTCATGGCTGTCGTCCCAGAAGGAAGATGATGCACAAGAAAGCCCGCAAACAGTTTGCTGAAGACAAGCAGACTAAGGACATGGATTACTGGAACCATGTCCTGTGGTCTGATGAGACCAAGATAAACTTATTTGGTTCAGATGGTGTCAAGCGTGTGTGGCGGCAACCAGGTGAGGAGTACAAAGACAAGTGTGTCTTGCCTACAGTCAAGCATGGTGGTGGGAGTGTCATGGTCTGGGGCTGCATGAGTGCTGCCGGCACTGGGGAGCTACAGTTCATTGAGGGAACCATGAATGCCAACATGTACTGTGACATACTGAAGCAGAGCAGTATTCCAACATGATAACGACCCCAAACACACCTCCAAGACGACCACTGCCTTGCTAAAGAAGCTGAGGGTAAAGGTGATGGACTGACCAAGCATGTCTCCAGACCTAAACCCTATTGAGCATATGTGGGGCGTCCTCAAATGGAAGGTGGAGGAGTACAAGGTCCCTAACATCCACCAGCTCCGTGATGTCGTCATGGAGGAGTGGAAGAGGACTCCAGTGGCAACCTGTGAAGCTCTGGTGAACTCCATGCCCAAGAGGGTTAAGGCAGTGCTGGAAAATGATGGTGGCCACACAAAATATTGACACTTTGGGCCCAATTTTGGACATTTTCACTTAGGGGTGTACTCACTTTTGTTGCCAGCGGTTTAGACATTACTGGCTGTGTGTTGAGTTATTTTGAGGGGACAGCAAATTTACACTGTTATACAAGCTGTACACTCACTACTTTACATTGTAGCAAAGTGTCATTTCTTCAGTGTTGTCACATGAAAAGATATACTCAAATATTTACAAAAATGTAAGGGGTGTACTCACTTTTGTGAGATACTGTACATACAGCTCTGGAAAACATTAAGAGACCACTGCAAATGTTTCTTAAATCAGCATCTCTACATGTATGACAGCCATTCCAATCCAGTGTCTGTTGAATTCCAACACAGGCACACCTCATTCTACTGAATTGGGTACTGATTAGGTGATCACCTGAACCAAATCTTATTTAACGAGGAAAAGTATAAAAACCACTGCTGTGGTCATCACTATCCTCTTGCAATAGGACCAGCTGGATGGCAAAAACAGTGCTAATAGTACCTCAAAAGTAATATTAATCAAAAAATAACTATTGACCATGCCAAAAGAGAAAGTTTTGAGTGAGGAAAAGAAGGGTTCAATTCTGGCTTTACTGGCAGAGGGATACAGTGAGCGTCAGGTTGCTTCCATCCTTAAAATTTCAAAGACGGCGGTTCATAAGAACAAGGTCAAGCAGCAGACATTGGGGACAAACAAAGCTACAGACCGGCAGAGGGCGAAAACGACTCTCTACTGACGGGATGACCGCCAACTCATTCGAATGTCACTCAACAACCGTAGGATGAGATCAAGTGACCTACAAAAAGAATGGCAAATGGCAGCTGGGGTGAAGTGCACGGCAATGACAGTTTGAAACAGGCTCCTAGGGGCAGGGCTGAAGTCGTGCAAAGCTAGAAAAAAGCTCTTCATCAATGAGAAGCAAAGAAGAGCCAGGCTGAGGTTTGCAAAAGACCATAAGGATTGGACCATAGAGGACTGGAGTAAGGTCATCGTCTCTGATGAGTCCAATTTTCAGCTTTGCCCAACAGTCGTCTGGTTAGACGGAGACCTGGAGAGGCCTACAAGCCACAGTGTCTCGCACCACTGTGAAATTTGGTGGAGGATCGGTGATGATCTGGGGGTGCTTCAGCAAGGCTGAAATCGGGCAGATTTGTCTTCGTGAAGGACGCATGATTCAAGCCACGTACAAGGTTGTCCTGGAAGAAAACGTGCTTCCTTTTGCTCTGATATTGTTCCCCAACTCTGAGGATTGGTTTTTCCAGCAGGACAATGCGTCATGCCACACAGCCAGGTCAATCAAGGTGTGGATGGAGGACCACCAGATCAAGACCCTGTCATGGCCAGCCCAATCTCCAGACCTGAACCTCATTGAAAACTTCTGGAATGTGATCAAGAGGAAGATGGACTGAGGAGGGGTACTGGAGGCCACGAGCGTTGAGCCGGCACACTCCATCCTGGCTGCATGCCCACCTTAGCACGACACGTGCGTGGTGCTAGCACAGGACGTACAGGACTGTGCCGGAACACTCGCGGCACAGTACGTGGCTCCGCCAAGCACCCTTTTAGCCCCCCCAAAAAAATTTATTGGGGCTGTCTATCGGGCTTCCTCCTCGGCCGGTACCCTCTGGGTTGCCGCTGCTCCTTTCTGTAGCACACCTCCACAGTCTCCTCTCCTGCCATGGCCCTTTGCCCGCGAATATCTCCTCCCATGACCACCATTCGCCCAGCTGAGCCATCGCCCTCTTCTCCTCCTGGGCACGCTGCTTGGTCCTCTGGTGGTGGGATCTTCTGTCACGATCATTACAGGATGAGACGGACCAAGGCGCAGCGTGGTAAGCGTACATACTTTAATTGAACTTACACGAACGAAAACAACAAACAAACGATACGTGAAGTCCTAGGTTATACACAACAAACCAAACGGAACAAGATCCCACAAATAACTAGTGCCAAACGGGCTGCCTAAGTATGGTCCCCAATCAGAGACAACGAGCTACAGCTGCCTCTGATTGGGAACCACCCTGGCCAACATAGAACTAAACGATCTAGAACAAAACATAGAAAAACTAAACATAGAAAAATCCACACCCTGGCTCAACATTTAAGAGTCCCCAGAGCCAGGGCGTGACAAGGTCTGAAAACACTGCATCTTTTTTTTTATTTTGACCAGTTGTCATTTTCTGCAAATAAATGATCTAAATTACAATATTTTTATTTGGAATTTGGGAGAAATGTTGTCAGCAGTTTATACAATAAAACCAAAATGTTAATTTCACCCAAACACATACCTATAAATAGTAAAACCAGAGAAAACTTACAGTGGGGAAAAACAGTATTTAGTCAGCCACCAATTGTGCAAGTTCTCCCACTTAAAAAGATGAGAGAGGCCTGTAATTTTCATTATAGGTACACGTCAACTATGACAGACAAAATGAGAAAATAAATTCCAGACAATCACATTGTAGGATCTTTAATGAATTTATTTGCAAATTATGGTGGAAAATAAGTATTTGGTCAATAACAAAAGTTTCTCAATACTTTGGTTATATAGTTACCCAGCGACAGCCCAAAACATCACTGCTCTAGAGGAGATCTGCATGGAGGAATGGGCCAAAATACCAGCAACAGTGTGTGAAAACCTTGTGAAGACTTACAGAAAACGTTTGACCTGTGTCATTGCCAACAAAGACTTTCAACTCCCTCCAAAGATTTTCTATGGGGTTGAGATCTAGAGACTGGCTAGGCCACTCCAGGACCTTGAAATGCTTCTTACGAAGCCACTCCTTCGTTGCCCGGGCGGTGTGTTTGGGATCATTGTCATGCTGAAAGACCCAGCCACGTTTCATCTTCAATGCCCTTGCTGATGGAAGGAGGTTTTCACTCAAATCTCACGATACATGGCCCCATTCATTCTTTCCTTTACACGGATCAGTCATCCTGGTCCCTTTGCAGAAAAAACAGCCCCAAAGCATGATGTTTCCACCCCCATGCTTCACAGTTGGTATGGTGTTCTTTGGATGCAACTCAGCATTCTTTGTCCTCCAAACACGACGAGTTGAGTTTTTACCAAAAAGTTATATTTTGGTTTCATCTGACCATATGACATTCTCCCAATCCTCTTCTGGATCATCCAAATGCACTCTAGCAAACTTCAGACGGGCCTGGACATGTACTGGCTTAAGCATGGGGACACGTCTGGCAATGCAGGAATTGAGTCCCTGGCGGCGTACTGTGTTACTGATGGTAGGCTTTGTTACTTTGGTCCCAGCTCTCTGCAGGTCATTCACTAGGTCCCCCCGTGTGTTCTGGGATTTTTGCTTACCGTTCTTGTGATCATTTTGACCCCACGGGGTGAGATCTTGCGTGGAGCCCCAGATCGAGGGAGATTATCAGTGGTCTTGTATGTCTTCCATTTCCTAATAATTGCTCCCACAGTTGATTTCTTCAAACACAGATGCTTACCTATTGCAGATTCAGTCTTCCCAGCCTGGTGCAGGTCTACAATTTTGTTTCTGGTGTCCTTTGACAGCTCTTTGGTTTTGGCCATAGTGGAGTTTGGAGTGTGACTGTTTGAGGTTGTGGACAGGTGTCTTTTATACTGATAACAAGTTCAAACAGGTGCCATTAATACAGGTAACGAGTGGAGAACAGAGGAGCCTCTTAAAGAAGAAGTTACAGGTCTGTGAGAGCCAGAAATCTTGCTTGTTTGTAGGTGACCAAATACTTATTTTCCACCATAATTTGCAAATAAATTCATAAAAAATCCTACAATGTGATTTTCTGGATTTTTTCTTCTCAATTTGTCTGTCATAGTTGACGTGTACATATGATGAAAATTACAGGCCTCTCTCATCTTTTTAAGTGAGAGAACTTGCACAATTGGTGGCTGACTAAATACTTTTTTTCCCCACTGTACATTTTTGCAGTGGTCTCTTAATTTTTTCCAGAGCTGTATATATATATATATATTGTGGTCCTCTGTAGCTCAGCTGGTAGAGCACGGCGCTTGTAACGCCAAGGTAGTGGGTTCGATCCCCGGGACCACCCATACATAAAAATGTATGCACGAATGACTGTAAGTCGCTTTGGATAAAAGCGTCTGCTAAATGGCATATTATTATTATTATTTATATACAGTGGGGAGTACAAGTATTTGATACACTGCCGAATGTGCAGGTTTTCCTATTTATAAAGCATGTAGAGGTCTGTAATTTTTATCATAGGTACACTTCAACTGTGAGAGACGGAATCAAAAAAAAAAAATTCCAGAACATCACATTGTATGATTTTTAAGTAATTAATTTGCATTTTATTGCATGACATAAGTATTTGATCACCTACCAACCAGTAAGAATTCCGGCTCTCACAGACCTGTTAGTTTTTCTTTAAGAAGCCCTCCTGTTCTCCACTCATTACCTGTATTAACTGTACCTGTTTGAACTCGTTACCTGTATAAAATACACCTGTCCGCACACTCAATCAAACAGACTCTCCTCTCCACAATGGCCAAGACCAGAGAGCTGTGTAAGGACATCAGGGATACAATTGTAGACCTGCACAAGGCTGGGATGGGCTACAGGACAATAGGCAAGCAGCTTGGTGAGAAGGCAACAACTGTTGGCGCAATTATTAGAAAATGGAAGAAGTTCAAGATGACGGTCAATCACCCTCGGTCTGGGGCTCCATGCAAGATCTCATCTCGTGGGGCATCAGTGATCATGAGGAAGGTGAGGGATCAGCCCAGAACTACATGGCAGGACCTGGTCAATGACCTGAAAGAGAGCTGGAACCACAGTCTCAAAGAAAACCATTAGTAACACACTACGCCGTCATGGATTAAAATCCTGCAGCGCACTCAAGGTCCCCCTGCTCAAGCCAGCGCATGTCCAGGCCCGTCTGAAGTTTGCAAATGACCATCTGGATGATCCAGAGGAGGAATGGGAGAAGGTCATGTGGTCTGATGAGACAAAAATATAGCTTTTTGGTCTAAACTCCACTCGCCGTGTTTGGAGGAAGAAGAAGGATGAGTACAACCCCAAGAACACCATCCCAACCGTGAAGCATGGAGGTGTAAACATCATTCTTTGGGGATGCTTTTCTGCAAAGGGGACAGGACGACTGCACCGTATTGAGGGGAGGATGAATGGGTCCATGTATCGCAAGATCTTGGCCAACAACCTCCTTCCCTCAGTAAGAGCATTGAAGATGGGTCGTGGCTGGGTCTTCCAGCATGACAACGACCTGAATCACACAGCCAGGGCAACTAAGGAGTGGCTCCGTAAGAAGCATCTCAAGGTCCTGGAGTGGCCTAGCCAGTCTCCAAACCTGAACCCAATAGAAAATCTTTGGAGGGAGCTGAAATTCCGTATTGCCCAGCGACAGCCCCGAAACCTGAAGGATCTGGAGAAGGTCTGTATGGAGGAGTGGGCCAAAATCCATCCTGCAGTGTGTGCAAACCTGGTCAAGACCTACAGGAAATGTATGATCTCTGTAATTGCAAACAAAGGTTTCTGTACCAAATATTAAGTTCTGCTTTTCTGATGTATCAAATACTTATGTCATGCAATAAAATGCAAATGAATTACTTAAAAATCATACAATGTGATTTTCTGGATTGTTGTTTTAGATTCCGTCTCTCACAGTTGAAGTGTACCTATGATAAAAATTACAGACCTCTACATGCTTTGTAAGTAGGAAAACCTGCAAAATCGGCAGTGTATCAAATACTTGTTCTCCCCCACTGTATATATATATATATATATATATATATATATATATATATAGTTATATAGTACCAGTCAAAGGTTTGGATACACCTAATCATTCAAGGATGTTCTTTATTTGTACTGTTTTCTACATTGTAGAATAATAGTGAAGACGTCAAAACTATGAAATAACAAATGTAATCATGTAGTAACCAAAAAAGTGTTAAACAAATCAAAATATATTTGAGATTTTAGATTTTTATGTACAAAATAATTATTCTCATCAATCTACACACAATACTCCATATGACAAAGCAAAAACAGGTTTTAGGAAATTTTAACAAAGTTATTAAATATAAAAAGCTGAAATATCAAATTTACATAAGTATTCAGACCCTTTACTCAGTACTTTGTTGAAGCTCATCACTTCATAGTGCCCTCTAAGCTCATCACTTTATAGTGCCCTCCTCACTAAGCTAAGGATCCTGGGACTAAACACCTCCCTCTGCAACTGGATCCTGGACTTCCTGACGGGCCGCCCCCAGGTGGTAAGGGTAGGTAACAACACATCTGCCACACTGATCCTCAACACAAGGGGCCCCTCAGGGGTGCGTGCTCAGTCCCCTCCTGTACTCTCTGTTCACCCATGACTGCATGGCCAGGCACGACTCCAACACCATCATTAAGTTTGCCGACGACACAACAGTGGTAGGCCTGATCACCGACAACGATGAGACAGCCTATAGGGAGGAGGTCAGAGACCTGGCCGTGTGGTGCCAGGACAACAACCTCTCCCTCAACGTGACCAAGACAAAGGAGATGATTGTGGACTACAGGAAAAAAAAGAGGACTGAGCACGCCCCCATTCTCATCGACGGGGCTGTAGTGGAACAGGTTTGAGAGCTTCAAGTTCCTTGGTGTCCAAATCACCAACGAACTATCATGGTCCAAACACACCAAGACAGTCGTGAAGAGGGCACGACAAAGCCTATTCCCCCTCAGGAGACTGAAAAGATTTGGCATGGGTCCTCAGATCCTAAAAAAATTCTACAGCTGCACCATCGAGAGCATCCTGACTGGTTGCATCACCGCCTGGTATGGCAACTGCTTGGCCTCCGACCGCAAGGCACTACAGAGGGTAGTGCGTACGGCCCAGTACATCACTGGGGCCAAGCTTCCTGCCATCCAGGACCTCTATACCAGGCGGTGTCAGAGGAAGGCCCTCAAAATTGTCAAAGACTCCAGCCACCCTAGTCATAGACTGTTCTCTCTGCTACCGCACGGCAAGCGGTACCGGAGTGCCAAGTCTAGGTCCAAAAGACTTCTCAACAGCTTCTACCCCCAAGCCATAAGACTCCTGAACAGCTAATCATGGCTACCCGGACTATTTGCACTGCCCCCCCACCCCCATCCTTTTTACGCTGCTGCTACTCTGTTAATTATTTATGCATTGTCACTTTTTAACTCTACCCACATGTACAATATTACCTCAACTACCTCAACTAGCCGGTGCCCCCGCACATTGACTCTGCAACGGTACCCCCCTGTATATATAGCCTCCCTACTGTTACTTTATTTTACTTCTGCTCTTTTTTTTCTCAACACTTTTTTTGTTGTTGTTTTATTTTGACTTTTTTTGTAAAAAATAAATGCACTGTTGGTTAAGGGCTGTAAGTAAGCATTTCACTGTAATGTCTGCACCTGTTGTATTCGGTGCATGTGACCAATAACATTTGATTTGATTTGATTTGAAGCACCTTTGGCAGCGATGACAGCCTGGAGTCTTCTTGGCACGAATGTATTTGGGGAGTTTCTCCCATTCTTCTCTGCAGATCCTCTTAAGCTCTGTCAGGTTGGATGGGGAGCGTCGTTGCACTGCTATTTTCAGGTTTCTCCAGAGATGTTCTATTGGGTTCAAGTCCATTCTCTAGCTGGGCCACTCAAGGACATTCAGAGTCTTGTCCCGAAGCCACTCCTGTGTTGTCTTGGCTGTGTGCTTAGGGTCGTTGTCTTGTTGGAAGGTGAACCTTCGACCCACTCTGAGGTCCTGAGCGCTATGGAGCAGGTTTTCATCAAGGATCTATCTTGCTCTGTTCATCTTTGCCTCGATCCTGACTCTCAGTCCCTGCCGCTGAAAAACATCCCCACAGCATGATGCTGCCACAATTATGCTTCACCGTAGGGATGGTGCCAGGTTTCCTCCAGACGTGACGCTTGGTATCTCCCGAGTGGCGCAGTGGTCTAAGGCACTGCATCGCAGTGCTAGCTGTGCCACTAGAGATCCTGGTTCGAATCCAGGCTCCGTCGTAGCCGGCCGTGACCGGGAGACCCATGGGGCGGCGCACAATTGGCCCAGGGTAGGGGAGGGAATGGCCGGCAGGGATGTTGCTCAGTTGGTAGAGCATGGTGTTTGCAACGCCAGGGTTGTGGGTTTGATTCCCACAGGGGGCCAGTATGAATGAATGCACTCACTAACTGTAAGTTGCTCTGGATAAGAGTGTCTACTAAATGACTACAATGTAATAGTTCAGTCTGGTTTTCATCAGACCAGAGAATCTTGTTTCTCGTGGTCTGAATACTTTAGATGCCTTTTGGCAAACT
This sequence comes from Coregonus suidteri, assembly GCA_036851935.1. Lineage (NCBI taxonomy): Eukaryota > Metazoa > Chordata > Actinopteri > Salmoniformes > Salmonidae > Coregonus > Coregonus suidteri. The sequence goes on along the minus strand of CM072229.1, from coordinate 53,031,548 downwards.
CAAACTGGGCTGTCATGTGCCTTTTACTGAGGAGTGGCTTCCGTCTGGTTACTCTACCATAAAGGCCTGATTGGTGGAGTGCTGCAGAGATGGTTGTCCTTCTGGAAGGTTCTCCCATCTCCACAGAGGAACTCTGGAGCTCTGTCAAAGTGACCATCGGGTTCTTGGTCAACTCCCTGACCAAGGCCCTTCTCCCCCGATTGCTCAGTTTGGACGGGCGGCCAGTGCTAGGATGAGTCTTGGTGGTTCCAAACGTCCTCCATTTAAGAATGATGGAGGCCACTGTGTTCTTGGGGACCTTCAATGCTGCAGACATTTTTTGGTACCCTGCCCCAGATCTGTGCCTCAACACATTCCTGTCTCGGAGCTCTATGGACAATTCTTTCGACCTCTTAGCTTGGTTTTGCTCTGACATGCACTGTCAACTGTGCGACCTTATATAGACAGGTGTGTGCCTTTCCAAATCATGTCCAATCAATTGAATTTACCAGAGGTGGACTCCAATCAAGTTTTATACAACGGGTGGGTCTAAATTAATTCATAAATTCAAAAAAATAACGTTTTTAATGAAAATATGTAAATAATTATTTGAATATCTTGGTAGATCATTGTATAAAAGTGATAATGCCCTTAAAGCCGGTGTTTGGAGGATATATTGGCATGGTTTGTCCAAACTCAGGCTTCTCGGGCATTATCACTTAAATATACAACGGGTGGGTCTAATCCTGAATGCTGATTGGTTAAAACCGCATTCCAGCAGGTGTCTATTCCACAAGTTACCACCGGCTAAATCTATGACGTTAAAATGCCTATTTACTCTGTTCCATCTGACTGCCCAATCCACTGTCTCATCAGCCCAGCCAGGCAATTTATGAACTTGATCTTCACTATAAAAAGCATCTAGACATTATCTCACATTTCTTTTAGACTAACATTTAGTTTTCAACAGCTGAGATTTGTATAAACCTTGCTGTCTGTCTCTCCGACATTTGCAACATTGTTTCAATATTAAAATTTGATCTCCTGTCAGGAGTTGGGATGAGACAGAAAGGCAGGCAGCGTTTCTCAGCCGGTCGAAATCATGAATCAGCTGGCATCATTTTTATGGATATATACCAAAAAAAAAGGTACATTGAAAAAAGGTAAAACGAAACAAAGTGCAGCTAGTTTGCAGTCTTTCCAGCTTCAGTTTGAAGTGATTGTGTTAGCTGTGTTGTTGGCTAGCTCCTCTGAACAGCAGTGTCCTGATGTGAGCAGGCAAAATCACGCCTCATTAGCTCATTGTTGTGGATGTATCCAAATAAATGTCACTAGAGAACAGCTTCAACAAATGCAAATGCTGCTACTTTGCTGTTATTCTGGCGGAACTTTTTGACGTAACTGTAAGTTAGCCGTAGTTGGCTAGCTAGCAAGCAAGGGATAAGAACGTTGCCAGCCAGTATGGCAATGGAACATTTAGAACGAACGACCATAGATACAGAACAAAAAGAACGTACGACTGGGTCGCGTCTCTAGCAACCCTATATTTGTGTCGGGACTATATCTTGTGGAAGGATAAATAAATTAATCCAAATAACGATTTTAATGAAAATATGTAAATCCTTATTTGAATATGTTGGTAAACCATTGTATAAAAGTGATAATGCCCTCAAAGCCGGAGTTTGGAGGATATATTGGCATGGTTTGCTAACAACACAAATATTATATACAAACACCGGCTTCGAGGGTATTATCACTTAAGTAGAAACATCTCAAGGATGATCAATGGAAACAGGATGCACCTGAGCTCAATTTCGAGTCTCATAGCAAAGGGTCTGAATACTTATGTTAATAAGGTACTTCAGTTTAAATTATTTTTAATACATTTGCTAAAATTTCTAACAACCTGTTTTCGCTTTGTCATTATGTTGTATTGTGTGTAGATTGATGAGGATTTTTATTTATTTAATCCATTTTAGAATAAGGCTGTAACGTAACAAAATGTGGAAAAATGTCAACGGGTCTAAATACTTTCCGAATGCATATATATATACACACACTACCGTTCAAAAGTTTGTCTCTAACCAGAATAGAAAGAGGAGTGGGAGGCCCCGGTGCACGACTGAGCAAGAAGACAAATATGTCAACAGTGAAGAGGCGACTCCGGGATGCTGACCTTCTAGGCAGAGTTGCAAAGAAAATAGCTCAGACTGACCAATAAGAAGAAAAGATTAAGATGGGCAGTCTGAGATATGGCTTTTTATTTGCAACTCTGCCTAGAACGTCAGCATCCCGGAGTTGCCTCTTCACTGTTGACGTTGAGACTGGTTTTTTGTGGGTACTATTTAATGAAGCTGCCAGTTGAGGACCTGTGAGGTGCCTGTTTCTCAAACTAGACACTCTAATGTATTTGTCCTCTTGCTCAGTTGTGCACCAGGGCCTCCCACTCCTCTTTCTATTCTGGTTAGAGCCAGTTTGCGCTGTTCTGTGAAGGGAGTAGTACAACAGCGTTGTACGAGATCTTCAGTTTTCTTGGCAATTTCTCGCATGGAATAGCCCTTCATTTCTCAGAACAAGAATAGACTGACGAGTTTCAGAAGAAGGTTTTTTTTGTTTTCTGGCCATTTTGAACCTGTAATCGAACCCACAATTGCTGATGCTCCAGATAATCAACTAGTCTAAAGAAGGCCAGTTCTATTGCTTCTTTAATCAGCACTACAGTTTTCAGCTGTGCTAACACAATTGCAAAACGGTTTTCTAATGATCAGTTAGTCTTTTAAAATGATAAACTTGGATTAGCAAACACAACGTGCCATTGGAACACAGGACTGATGGTTGCTGATAATGGGCCTCTGTACGCCTATGTAGATATTCCATAAAAAAATCAGCCGTTTCCAGCTACAATAGCCATTTACAACATTAATAATGTCTACACTGTATTTCTGATCAATTTGATGTTATTTTAATGGACAAAAAATGTGCTTTTCTTTCGAAAACAAGGACATTTCTAAGTGACCCCAAACTTTTAAACAGTGGTATATATATATATATATATATATTATATATATATATATATATAGATAGATAGATAGATAGATAGATAGATAGATAGATAGATAGATAGATAGATAGATAGATAGATAGATAGATAGATAGATAGATAGATAGATAGATAGATAGATAGATAGATAGATAGATAGATAGTTAGGTTATATAGATATATATGTTATATAGAGAGTTAGGTTATATAGATATATATGTTATATAGAGAGTTAGGTTATACAGAGAGTTATAAACTGGGTGGTTCGGCTCCTGAATACTGATTGGCTGACAGCCATGGTATATATCAGAACGTATACCATGGGTATGACAAAACATGTATTTTTACTGCTCTAATTACATTGGTTACCAGTTTATAATAGCAAAAAGGCACCTCGGTTGGTAGAGCATGGCGCTTGCGACGCCAGGGTTGTGGGTTCGATTCCCACGGGGGGCCAGTATGAAAAATGTGTGCACTCACTAACTTTAAGTCGCTCTGGATAAGAGCGTCTGCTAAATTACTAAATTGTAAATGTAAAATATGGCTAATATATCACGGCTAAGGGCTGTGTCCAGGCACTCAGCGTTGCGTCGTGCTAACAGCCCTTAGCCGTGGTATATTGGCCATATACCACACCTCCTCGGGCATTATTGCTTAATTAGATTATATAGATATATAGTTAGGTTATATAGATAGTTAAGTTATATAGAGAGTTAGGTTATATAGATAGTTAAGTTATATAGATAGGTAAGTTATATGGATAGATAGTTAAGTTATATGGATGTTGAGGAGGTATTCTTTCCCTGTGATGGATGTCGGTTGAGTTACATGAGGTCTATTCACATGTCAGTCTCCATGGACACACACAAGTCAGCCAGAATAAGTGGTGGCGGTGGTAACAGGCAGCTGTAGCAGAGCTACATCTGTTCCATGGAGACACCATGATGGACGCCCCCGCAGCGCCACACCTCCACAACAGTAGCAGTGTTACATCTGTACCAGGCAGGAAACTGAGACACCGTAAAGGGCCATGATGGACGCCCCCGCAGCGCCACACCTCCACTGTGAAAACAAGAGGCTGCAGGAATACATTAGAAGGTTTACACACCATCCTCACTGACGGATGACTACTGATCGCACCTTGTCACATATCCTGCTAATTATGTATTTAGACACTGTCTGACTGTCCTGGGCGTCATGGAGATGTATCTTACTGTATAGGGCAGGTGGAGGACGAGTGGCTGTGCATTAAATATATATTTCTGAAGTTACAGAATCAACACTACAGCTTCAAACACCACAAATACAATTATTTACATTCAACGCAAACAGTTCTCATTAAATCCATTCAATATTAAAGTCCTGAACTGCCCTAGAGGCACCAGAGGGTGTAGGTGTAGGGGGTTTTGTAGGCTATTCCAAAAAATGGGGGGGGCACTAAAACTGAAGGTGGATTTACCTAGGTCAGTACGTACTAGTGGAACCTCGAGAGTAAACGGGTTTGGTGAGAGAGTACTGAATTGATCTACGGGACTTTAACCTCCTAGGGCTTAGTGGTCACATACGTGGACAGCACTTTTTAGCTCTTATGTCCACAATTTGTGTAGAAGTTTCTGTCATATTTCATGGCTTATTCTGATTTAGATATTTATAAAAGCCTTGTATATTTGTCATGACATGCAATTTGAAAAAAAAAGTGTAAAACTAGCAACTTTGTAGGTCGCTAAACATGAAGTAAACTTGGTTTGTGCTGTGGTGGAGACCTCTGTGGGCTATACTCGGCCTTGTCTCAGGATTGTAAGTTGGTGGTTGAGGATATCCCTCTAGTGGTGCGGGGGCTGTGCTTTGGCAGAGTGGGTGGGGTTATATCCTTCCTGTTTGGCCCTGTCCGGGGGGTTTCTTTGGATGGGGCCACAGTGTCCTCCGGACCGCTCCTGTCTCAGCCTCCAGTATTTATGCTGCAGTAGTTTATGTGTCGGGGGGCTGGGGTTAGTTTGGTTATACCTGGAGTACTTCTCCTGTCTTATCAGTGTCCTGTGTGAATTTAAGTATGCTCTCTCTCTAATTCTTTCGTTCTCTCTTTCTCTCTGAGAACCTGAGCCCTAGGACCATACGTCAGGACTACCGGGCATGCTGACACCTTGCTGTCCCCAGTCCGCCTGGCCTTGCTGCTATTCCAGTTTCAACTGTTCTGCCTGCGGTTACGAAAACCCCTACCTGTCCCAGACCTGCTGTTTTCAACTCTTAATGATCGGCTATGAAAAGCCAACTGAGAGACCTGAGCCCTAGGACCATACGTCGGGACTACCGGCCGTGGTGACTCCTTGCTGTCCCCAGTCCGCCTGGCCTTGCTGCTATTCCAGTTTCAAAACTGTTCTGCCTGCGGTTATGGAACCCCTACCTGTCCCAGACCTGCTGTTTTCAACTCTTAATGATCGGCTATGAAAAGCCAACTGAGATTTATTCCTGATTATTATTTGACCATGCTTGTCACTTATGAACATTTTTGAACATCTTGGCATGGTTCTGTTATAATCTCAACCCGGCACAGCCAGAAGAGGACTGGCCACCCCTCATAGGCCTGGTTTCCTCTCTAGGTTTCTTCCTAGGTTTTGGCCTTTCTAGGGAGTTTTTCCTAGCCACCGTGCTTCTACACCCTGCATTACTAGCTGTTTGGGGTTTTAGGCTGGGTTTCTGTACAGCACTTCGAGATATTAGCTGATGTACGAAGGGCTATATAAAATAAAATGGATTGATTGATTGAAGTACACGTAAGTGTACTTATGGACTGAGGCTCCTCGAAACAGCTAATATGCTTGTAAACATGCACACACGTAAAATGGGAAAAGAGCTAGCTCTGATGCAGCTAAAAAGCTGTACATGGTCCCAATGAAATAAATAACAATTAAATCACTAAATACATACATACATACTTAAATTAGTTGTGTTGAAAATGTTAGCCTAATGCAATTCGGACCATGAATCCACATATGTGGACATCATTTTTCTCTAAAAGTACATCATATCAAAGATGATACTTAGTTTTTATTCTAATTAGGTTCCAATAAGCCCAAATAGCAAGAGAGAATAAAAAATGCATGTAAAAAAACAGCTTGGGCCTTAAGAGGTTAATGAGGACCAGCCGACCTTTTGATACAGGATGCAGTGGTGAGTATTAGCAGAACATAAATCTGGTGTTTTGGAAAATAAAATACTGCCTGGAGAAAATGAAATACTGTCAAACTAAAAACAAGAAAACAACCAAGCGTTCCTCAGAGATGAACAACAAGAATAGATTGTGGTGCGAGACGAGAGAAGTGTTAAACTAAAGTTATTACCAGAAGACCTTAATTGAGTGTGGTCAGTCAAAAACAAACACAAACTAACAACAACAATAACAGAAAAATACAGTAAGTGCTGTCTAACAGACCATAATAACTATTTAACTTCTTAACTGAGGGAATGTAGCTAAATGGTACATCTCCTCAGAGACACAGAAGGTTAAGGTGTAGAACCAGAGAGGTCCCTGTGAACATGTCTTCTAGTAGAGGCAGGGTGTGTGATCATGATGCCCCTGTCCTCTCGCTGTTGGCCTCTGCTAGTTATTTAGTTCACACTAACCCCTCTCTCTGGACTTAGCCCTCTGTCTTACTGTCTAACTCTTAAAGATATTCTCTTCTCACATTTGTATATTTTTTTTAGAAAGTAGTTCTGAAAGTAGCGCTCACGAGCCAAAAGTGGTCCCCGACAATGTCATACTACGTCACAAATGATATGGGCTCCACATCATTGTTCTCTCTCTCTCTCTCTCTCTCTCTCTCTCTCTCTCTCTCTCTCTCTCTCTCTCTCTCTCTCTCTCTCTCTCTCTCTCTCTCTCTCTGCTGTGCGTACGTCTTGCTAGGTTTGCAGTTGCAAACCGTAGTCTGGCTTTTTTATGGCGGTTTTGGAGCAGTGGCTTCTTCCTTGCTGAGCGGCCTTTCAGGATATGTCGATAGAGGACTGGTTTTACTGTGGATATAGATACTTTTGTACCTGTTTCCTCCAGCATCTGTACAACGTCCTTTGCTGTTGTTCTGGGATTGATTTGCACTTTTCGCACCAAGTACGTTCATCTCTAGGAGACAGAACACGTCTCATTCCTGATAAACGTGGTACCTTCAGGCGTTTGGAAATTGCTCCAAAGGATGAACCAGACTTGTGGAGATCTAAATTTTAAACAAACCTTCTCTGTATGGATCTCGCTTTGTGCATGAGGGCATTGTCATGCTGAAACAGGGAAGGGACTTCCCCAAACTGTTGCCACAAAGTTGGAAGCACAGAATCGTATAGAATGTAATTGTATGCTGTAGCGTTACAATTTCCCTTCACTGGAACTAATGGGCCTAGCCTGAACCATGAAAAACAGCCCCAGACCAGTCCTCCTGGCATCCGCCAAACCTTATATAGACAGGTGTGTGCCTTTCCAAATCATGTCCAATCAATTCAATTTACCACAGGTGGACTCCAATCAAGTTGTAAAAACATCTCAAGGATGATCAATGAAAACAGGATGCACCTGAGCTCGATTTCGAGTCTCATAGCAAAGGGTCAGAATACTTATGTAAGTAAGGTATTTCTGTTTTTTATTTTATTTTGCTTTGTCATTATGGGGTGTTGTGTGTAGATTGATGAGGACATTTTTTTTATGTAATCAATTTTAGAATAAGGTGTTAACGTAACAAAATGTGGAAAAAGTCAAGGGGTCTGAATACTTTCCGAAGATACTGTGCAGTGTACCATAGGCGACAATGTTTGGTTCAGATTTGGTCCGGTCTGGACCAGCCAAACATAGACATCTATAAATTACGTATTTTCAACTTTCATTCAGATCCAAAAATGAACCTGATTTAAACATCCAGAAAATACGTATTTTCACCTTTCATTCAGAAGCTAAATTGAACCTAACTCCAACGTCTGGAAAATACGTTTTTTAGACGTCTTTTCAACAAACTATTCTAGTTTTGCAGAGGGGGGCAGCAGCATTTTTTGGTCTTGCCTAGGGCGGCCCTGATGAGGGCAGTACAACAGGAGCATAGCTTATGTGTTGAACTGTGAGGGCTAGTAAAGGCTGGTACAATGGGGACAGGAACAACAGGAACAACAGGAACAGGAACAGCAGGAACAGGAACAACAGGAACAACAGGAACAAGGAACAGCAGGAACAGGAACAACAGGAACAGCAGGAACAGGAACAGCAGGAACATGAACAGCAGGAACAGGAACAGCAGGAACAGGAACAACAGGAACAGCAGGAACAGGAACAACAGGAACAGGAACAGCAGGAACAGCAGGAACAGGAACAGCAGGAATCACAGGAACAACAGGAACAGCAGAAACAGGAACAACAGGAACAACAGGAACAACAGGAACAGGAAAAGCAGGAACAGGAACAACAGGAACAGGAACAACAGGAACAGCAGGAACAACAGGAACAACAGGAACAGGAACAACAGGAACAACAGGAACAGGAACAACAGGAACAACAGGAACAGGAACAACAGGAACAACAGGAACATGAACAACAGGAACAGCAGGAACAACAGGAACAACAGGAATAGGAACAACAGGAACAGGAACAACAGAAACAGCAGGAACAACATGAACAACAGGAACAGCAGGAACAACAGGAACAACATGAACAGGAAAACAGGAACAACAGGAACAGGAACAACAGGAACAACAGGAACAGGAACAACAGGAACATGAACAACAGGAACAACAGGAACAACAGGAACAGGAACAACAGGAACAGCAGGAACAACAGGAACAACAGGAACAGGAACAACAGGAACAGGAACAACAGGAACAACAGGAACAGGAAAAACAGGAACAACAGGAACAAGAACAACAGGAACAGGAACAACAGGAAAAGCAGGAACAACATGAACAGCAGGAACATGAACAACAGGAACAACAGGAACAGGAACAACAGGAACAGCAGGAACAACAGGAACAGGAACAACAGGAACAGCAGGAACAGGAACAACAGGAACAGGAACAACAGGAACAACAGGAACAGGAACAACAGGAACAACAGGAACAACAGGAACAGCAGGAACAGGAACAACAGGAACAACAGGAACAACAGGAACAGCAGGAACAACATGAACAATAGGAACAGCAGGAACAGGAACAACAGGAACAACAGGAACAGGAACAACAGGAACAACAGAAACAGGAACAACAGGAACAGCAGGAACAACAGGAACAACAGGAACAACAGGAACAGAAACAACAGGAACAACAGGAACAACAGGAACAGCAGGAACAGGAACAACAGGAACATGAACAACAGGAACAACAGGTACAGGAACAACAGGAACAACAGGAACAGGAACAACAGGAACAGGAACAGCAGGAACAACATGAACAACAGGAACAACAGGAACAGGAACAACAGGAACAGGAACAACAGGAACAACAGGAACAACAGGAACAGCAGGAACAGGAACAACAGGAACAACAGGAACAGGAACAACAGGAACAGCAGGAACAGGAACAACAGGAACAGCAGGAACAGGAACAACAGGAACAACAGGAACAGGAACAACAGGAACAACAGGAACAGGAACAACAGGAACAGCAGGAACAGGAAAAACAGGAACAGGAACAACAGGAACAACAGGAACAGCAGGAACAGGAACAACAGGAACAACAGGAACAGGAACAACATGAACAGCAGGAACAGGAACAACAGGAACAGCAGGAACAGGAACAACAGGAACACAGGAACAGGAACAACAGGAACAACAGGAACAGGAACAACAGGAACAGCAGGAACAGGGAAAAACAGGAACAGGAACAGCAGGAACAACAGGAACAGCAGGAACAGGAACAACAGGAACAACAGGAACAGGAACAACAGGAACAGCAGGAACAGGAACAACAGGAACAGGAACAACAGGAACAGG
>CM072229.1:53009079-53014079 GCA_036851935.1 Coregonus suidteri | reverse complement strand
TCCTGCTCCGCCAGCTGGGCTTCTGCTACTCCTTCCTGGAGTTACTCTGTAAGGACATCATCACTGCTCTTCTCTGTAGAGTTACTCTGTCAGGACACCATCACTGCTCTTCTCTGTAGAGTTACTCTGTCAGGACACCATCACTGCTCTTCTCTGTAGAGTTACTCTGTCAGGACACCATCACTGCTCTTCTCTGTAGAGTTACTCTGTCAGGACACCATCACTGCTCTTCTCTGTAGAGTTACTCTGTCAGGACACCACCACTGCTCTTCTCTGTAGAGTTACTCTGTCAGGACACCATCACTGCTCTTCTCTGTAGAGTTACTCTGTCAGGACACCATCACTGCTCTTCTCTGTAGAGTTACTCTGTCAGGACACCATCACTGCTCTTCTCTGTAGAGTTACTCTGTCAGGACACCACCACTGCTCTTCTCTGTAGAGTTACTCTGTCAGGACACCATCACTGCTCTTCTCTGTAGAGTTACTCTGTCAGGACACCACCACTGCTCTTCTCTGTAGAGTTACTCTGTCAGGACACCATCACTGCTCTTCTCTGTAGAGTTACTCTGTCAGGACACCATCACTGCCCTTCTCTGTAGAGTTACTCTGTCAGGACACCACCACTGTAACACACTAGGATACACTACTATAGCTACATAACCTGAAGCCACATAAAAAATCTAAATAAATGTGGAACTCAGTCGGGGTCTCAACTTACTGTTGAGAATTAGAATAGTAGAATACACAAGGTGCAATTTCTAAATGTGGGTTGCATCAGCAGTGTTTATCTGGTTACGTCAGTCACTGATAGTCATTTATGTATGTCAACCTTTTAGTTTAGCGGTCAGTTACCTACACATGTAGTAATAATCATGGTCAAATGACTGACCGGGGGCCCCCGTTGATGTTTTTTCAGTCACTCTCACTCAGATATCATATTTTAATAACATTCTCCAAGCCCCATAGCAACATGTGTAGAATTGCAGGACATTAACTCTTAAACGTACATTTTCTTCCTCTCCTCTGTGAAGAGGAGGCCGCTAAAATGTTTCTTAGGGCCTCCAAAGGGCTAGAGCCTGCTCTGACTGCATGAGTGGGTATGGATGTGGGTATAGATGTGGGTATAGATGTGGGTACGGATGTGGGTACGGATGTGGGTATGGATGTGGGTATGGATGTGGGTATAGATGTGGGTACGGATGTGGGTACGGATGTGGGTACGGATGTGGGTATGGATGTGGGTATGGATGTGGGTATGGATGTGGGTACGGATGTGGGTACGGATGTGGGTACGGATGTGGGTATGGATGTGGGTACGGATGTGGGTATGGATGTGGGTATGGATGTGGGTACGGATGTGGGTATGGATGTGGGTATAGATGTGGGTACGGATGTGGGTACGGATGTGGGTATAGATGTGGGTATGGATGTTGGGTACGGATGTGGGTATAGATGTGGGTACGGATGTGGGTACGGATGTGGGTATGGATGGGATGGATGTGGGTATGGATGTGGGTACGGATGTGGGTATGGATGTGGGTATGGATGTGGGTACGGATGTGGGTATGGATGTGGGTATGGGTATGGATGTGGGTATGGATGTGGGTATGGATGTGGGTACGGATGTGGGTATGGATGTGGGTATGGATGTGGGTATGGATGTGGGTACGGATGTGGGTATGGATGTGGGTATAGATGTGGGTACGGATGTGGGTACGGATGTGGGTATAGATGTGGGTATGGATGTGGGTACGGATGTGGGTATAGATGTGGGTACGGATGTGGGTACGGATGTGGGTATGGATGTGGGTATGGATGTGGGTATAGATGTGGGTATGGATGTGGGTATGGATGTGGGTACGGATGTGGGTACGGATGTGGGTATGGATGTGGGTACGGATGTGGGTATGGATGTGGGTACGGATGTGGGTACGGATGTGGGTACGGATGTGGGTACGGATGTGGGTATGGATGTGGGTATGGATGTGGGTATGGATGTGGGTATGGATGTGGGTACGGATGTGGGTATGGATGTGGGTACGGATGTGGGTATGGATGTGGGTATGGATGTGGGTACGGATGTGGGTACGGATGTGGGTATGGATGTGGGTATGGATGTGGGTACGGATGTGGGTACGGATGTGGGTATGGATGTGGGTATGGATGTGGGTACGGATGTGGGTACGGATGTGGGTATGGATGTGGGTATGGATGTGGGTACGGATGTGGGTATGGATGTGGGTATGGATGTGGGTATGGATGTGGGTACGCAGACCCACGACTCAATGCAGCTCTTCATGATGAGTTCAAAGTTGCCCATCCCTGCTATAACATGCTATAAGGCTGTTATAGACACAGTCTAAGTAACTGGGCTAAAACACTGTAGAAAACTGTAGACACACGTTCAGAGCTACAACACAATTGGAGATAGCCGCTGTTGTCGGTCGCTAGAGCCCACCTGATGCTCTCTGTAGCCAAGCTCTGCTGTCTGACCGCCGTCAGTCATCAAGTCAGTCATCAAGAAGAACCTCACTTTGTCTCCGTGGTGAGGACAGTCCCAGCAGTATCTCCTCCAGCCAGTGGAAGGGCTAACTACTAACTAGGTGATTTTAGCAGCATTAGAAGCCAAATAGACCAGCGGGAGAGAGGCAGAGAGAAGCGTGAGGGTGTATAATGAGAGCCAATCATCAGACAGACGTTGTTTCTTCCCAGTTAATAAAGAGAGAAAGAAAGAGGGAGAGAGAGAGAGAGAGAGAGAGAGAGAGAGAGAGAGAGAGAGAGAGAGAGAGAAAGGCGGGAGAGACAGAGAGAGGAAGAGCGAGAGAGAGAGAGAGGAAGGAAGAAGGAAGGAAGGAAGGAAGGAAGAAGGAAGGAAGGAAGGAAGGAAGGAAGGAAGGAAGGAAGGAAGGAAGGAAGGAAGGAAGGAAGAAGGAAGGAAGAACGAAGGAAGGATGGAGGGAAGGAAGGAAGGAAGGAAGGAAGGGGAAGAGAGGCAGAGAGAGAGAGAGAGAGAGAGAGAGAGAGAGGAAGGAAGGAAGGAAGGAAGGAAGGAAGGAAGGAAGGAAGGAAGGAAGGAAGGAAGGAAGGAAGGAAGGAAGGAAGGAAGGAAGGAAGGAAGGAAGGAAGGAAGGAAAAAAGAGGCAGAGAGAGAGAAAATAGAAAGAGAGAGAGAGTGAGAGAAAGTTAGAGAGAGAGAGAGAGAGAGAGAGAAAGAGAGGAGAGAGAGAGGAGAGAGAGAGAGAGAGAGAGAGAGAAGAGAGAGAGAGAGAGAGAGAGAGAGAGAGAGAGAGAGAGAGAGAGAGAGAGAGAGAGAGAGAGAGAGAGAGAGAGAGAGAGAGAGAGAGAGAGAGAGGGAGATCTACAGTACCAGTCAAATGTTTGGACACACCTACCCATTCAAGGGTTTTTCTTTATTTTTACTATTTTCTACATTGTAGAATAATAGTGAAGACATCACAATTATGAAATAACACATATGGAATCATGTAGTAACCAAAAATGTGTTAAACAAATCAAAATATATTTTATATTTGAGATTCTTCAAAAAAGCCACCCTTTACCTTGATGACAGCTTTGCAAACTCTTGGCATTCTTTCAACCAGCTTCACCTGGAAGGCTTTTCCAACAGTCTTGAAGGAGTTCCCACATATGCTGAGCACTTGTTGGCTGCTTTTCCTTCACTCTGTGGTCCAACTCATCCCAAACCATCTCAATTGGATTGAGGTTGGGGGATTGTGGAGGCCAGGTCATCTGATGCAGCACTCCATCACTCTCCTTAGTCAAATAGCCCTTACACAGCCTGGAGGTGTGTTTTGGGTCATTGTCCTGTTGAAAAACAAATGATAGTCCCACTATCCCCAAACAGATGGGATGGCGTATCGCTGCAGAATGCTGTGGTAGCCATGCTGGTTAAGTGTGCCTTGAATTCTAAATAAATCACTGACAGTGTCACCAGCAAAGCACCCCCACACCATAACACCTCCTCCTCCATGCTTCACGGTTGGAACTCCACACATGCAGAGATCATCCGTTCACCTATTCTGCGTCTCACAAAGACACAGCGGTTGGTACCAAAAATCTCCAATTGGACTCATCAGACCAAAGGACAGATTTCCACTGGTCTAATGTCCATTGCTTGTGTATCTTGCCCAAGCAAGTCTCTTCTTATTATTGGTGTCCTTCAGTAGAGGTTTCTTTGCAGCAATTCGACCCTGAAGGCCTGATTAACCCAGTCTCCTCTGAACAGTTGATGTTGAGATGTGTCTGTTACTTGAACTCTGTGAAGCATTTATTTGGGGTGCAATCTGAGGTGCAGTTAACTCTAATTAATTTATCCTCTGCAGCAGAGGTAACTCTGGGTCTTCCATTCCTGTGGCGGTCCTCATGAGAGCCAGTTTCATCATAGCGCTTGATGGTTTTTGCGACTGCACTTGAAGAAACATTCAACATTCTTCACATTTTCCAGATTGACTGACCTTCATGTCTTAAAGTAATGATGGATTGTTGTTTCTCTTTGCTTATTTGAGCTGTTCTTGCCATAATATGGACTTGGTCTTTTACCAAATAGGGCTATCTTCTGTATACCACCCCTCCCTTGTCACAACAAAACTGATTGGCTCAAATGCATTAAGAAGGAAAGAAGAAGAATCTAAAATATAAAATAGATTTTGATTTGTTTAACACTTTTTGGGTTACTACATGATTCCATAGTTTTGATGTCTTCACTATTATTCTACAATGTAGAAAATAGTACAAATAAAGAAAAACCCTGGAATGAGTAGGAGTGTCCAAACTTTTGACTGGCACTGTATCTCTCTCTCAATTCAATAGACTTTATTGACATGGCAAGTAAAATTACTTACATTGTCAAAGTATACATATAACAAAAATGGTGGGACCAACAGCAATAATAATAGTAGTAGTGGAAATGGGATTACCATTAGCAGCAACTACAACAACAATATTAATGAGAATAACAATACATTAAAGCAATAGTAGTC
>CM072229.1:52986579-53006579 GCA_036851935.1 Coregonus suidteri | reverse complement strand
AGCTGACTGGCACAGTGACACAGGGATGACTGGCACAGTGCTACAGGGATGACTGGGACAGTGACACAGAGGACTGGCACAGTGCTGCAGGGATGACTGGCACAGTGACACAGAGAGGACTGGCACAGGGCTGCAGGGATGACTGGCACAGTGACACAGAGGACTGGCACAGTGCTGCAGGGATGACTGGCACAGTGCTACAGAGAGGACTGGAACAGTGCTGCAAGGATGACTGGCACAGTGACACAGAGGACTGGCACAGTGCTTTAGGGATGACTGGCACAGTGCTACAGAGAGGACTGGAACAGGACTGCTGCAGGGATGACTGGCACAGTGACACAGAGAGAGGACTGGCACAGTGACACAGAGAGGACTGGCACAGTGACACAGAGAGGACTGGCACAGTGACACAGAGAGGACTGGGCCATACGGAGGGAGGCCTGGTGCCTGCACCATTTAACACCCGTCACACACACACACACACACACACACACACACACACACACACACACACACACACACACACACACACACACACACCACACACACACACACACACACACACACGTATACTAGTACACATGTACACACATGCTGAGCGCACCATTTAACACCAGTCACAGTCTGCTTCAGTCCTGGCTCTAACACAACATGATGCCATCTATTTTGTGAAGTGCACCAGTCCCTCCTGCAGCAAAGCACCCCCACTGCATGATGCTGCCACCCCCGTGCTTCACGGTTGGGATGGTGTTCTTCGGCTTGCAAGCAACCCCCTTTTTCCTACAAACATAACGATGGTCGTTATGGCCAAACAGTTCTATTTTTGTTTAATCAGACCAGAGGACATTTCTCTAAAACGTCCCCATGTGCAGTTGCAAACCCTAGTCTGGCTTTTTTATGGTGGTTTTGGAGCAGTGGCTTCATCCTTGCTGAATTTCCTTTCAGATTATGTCGATATAGGACTTGTTTTACTGTGGATATAGATACTTTTGTACCTGTTTTCTCCAGCATCTTCACAAGGTCCTTTGCTGTTGTTCTGGGATTGATTTGCACTTTTCGCACCAAAGTACGTTAATCTCTAGGAGACAGAACATGTCTCTTTTCTGAAGGTCTTGGCTGATTTATTTTGATTTTCCCATGATGTTTGAAGGTAGGCCTAGAGATACATCCACAGGTATTTTCCAAGCTGTTTAAAGGCACAGTCAACTTAGTGTATGTAAACTTCTGACCCACTGGAATTGTGATACAGTGAATTATAACTGAAATAATCTGTCTGTAAACAATTGTTGGAAAAATTACTTGTGTCATGCACAAAGTAGATGTCCTAACCGACTTGCCAAAACTATAGTTTGTTAACAGAAAATCTGTGGAGTGGTTGAAAAACGAGTTTTAATGACTCCAATCTAAGTGTATGTAAACTTCCGACTTCAACTATATATATAGGTACTGTATATATATATATATACAGTACGAGTCAAAAGATTGGACACACCTACTCATTCAAGGGTTTTTCTTTATTTTTACTATTTTCCACATTGTAGAATAATAGTGAAGACATCAAAACTATGAAATAACACATATGGAATCATGTAGTAATCCAAAAAAAAAGTGTTAAACAAATCAAAATATATTTTATATTAGAGATTCTTCAAATAGCCACCCTTTGCCTTGATGACAGCTTGGACACTCCATCAGCCTATTGCAGACAGATGGTCACTACAGCCCTGGGAGCAGATCTGGGATGTCAGTTATTTAAGGCGTCTTAATGAGACACAGGGCGTAATGAGACATAGAGAGACGAGTGCGTGTGTGAGTAAGAGTATGTGTGTGTGTGTGTGTGTGTGTGTGTGTGTGTGTGTGTGTGTGTGTGTGTGTGTGTGTGTGTGTGTGTGTCTGTGCGTGCGTGCGTGCGCGTGCGTGTGAGTGGGCATGTTATTCCTCTCCATACACCTCACTGCATGTCCTAGTGACACTATACCAGGGTTGTCCAAACTCGGTCCTCGGGACCCCAAGGGGTGCACGTTTTGGTTTTTGCCCTAGCACTACACAGCTATTTTGAGGTCTCTCCAGAGATATTCAAATCGGGTTCAAGTCCGGGCACTGGCTGGGCCACTCAAGGACATTCAGAGACTTGTCCCGAAGCCACTCCTGCGTTGTCTTGGCTGTGTGCTTAGGGTTGTTGTCCTGTTGGAAGGTGAACCTTCGCCCCCAGTCTGAGGTACTGAGCGCTATGGAGCAGGTTTTCATCAAGGATCTCTCTGTACATTGCTCCGTTCATCTTTGCCTTCATCCTGACTAGTCTCCCAGTCCCTGCCGCTGAAAAACATCCACACAGCATGATGCTGCCACCACCATGCTTCACCGTAGGGATGGTGCCAGGTTTCCTCCAGACGTGACGCTTGGCATTCAGGCCAAAGAGTTAAATCTTGGTTTCATCAGACCAGAGACTCTTGTTTCTCATGGTCTGAGAGTCCTTTAGGTGCCTTTTGGCAAACTCCAAGCGGGCTGTCATGTGCCTTTTACTGAGGAGTGGCTTCCGTCTGGCAACTCTACCATAAAGGCCTGATTGGTGGAGTGCTGCAGAGATGGTTGTCCTTCTGGAAGGTTATCCCATCTCCACAGAGGAACTCTAGAGCTCTGTCAGAGCGACCATTGGGTTCTTGGTCACCTCCCTGACCAAGGCCCTTCTCCCCCGATTGCTCAGTTTGGCCTTGCGGCCAGCTCTAGGAAGAGTCTTGGTGATTCGAAACTTCTTCAATTTAAGAACGATGGAGGCCACTGTGTTCTTGGGGACCTTCAATGCTGCAGAATTTCTTTAGTACCCTTACCCAGATCTGTTCCTCGACACAATCCTGTCTCGGAGCTCTACGGACAATTCCTTCGACCTCATGGCTTGGTTTTTGCTCTGACATGCACTGTCAACTGTGGGACCTTCTATAGACACATGTTTTACCTTTCCAAATCATGTCCAATCAATTATATTTACCACAGGTGGACTCCAATCAAGTTGTAGAAACATCTCAAGGATGATCAATGGAAACCTGAGATCAATTTCGAGTGTCATAGTAAAGGGTCTGAATATTTGCTAAAAATTCTAAAAACCTGTTTTGCTTTGTCATTATGGGGCATTGTGTGTAGATTGATGATTAACATTTTGTATTTCATCCATTTTAGAATAAGGCTGTAACGTAACAAAATGTGGAAAAAGTCAAGGGGTCTGAATACTTTCCGAAGGCACTGTATAGGCCACCAAGTAACACTGGATAATCTCACCTCTTTCGACACCTCCAACAGTGAAAAATTAGGTCATAAATAAAGAGTTTACATTCATTGTCCCTCTCCTCTTTCTCTCTCTGGCATGCTCCTATTGGTCTTTGTTGGAGGACTTTGTTACTTGGTGAAATAGTTAGCTTGGGTTTTTAAGCTAAACAGAAGCCTAGCGTCTAGCGCTGCAGTCTGAATGAAAGAGATAACGTGAGACATTCAGCCCAAACTCGTTCCCTGTAGAGAAGCTGTGTTAAAAACACACCATGTTTCAGGACAGACAAACCCCGCTCCGCTCCTCTGCAAACCCTCTGCCTCTCTCTCTGCCTGCTTCTGTCTCTCTCTCCCTCTTCTGCCTCAGTCTATCCCTCTTCTGCCTCTATCTCTCTCTCCCCCTGCCTCTGCCTCTCTCTCTCTCCACCTGCCTCTGCCTCTCTCTCTCTCCGCCTGCCTCTCTCTCTCTCTCCGCCTGCCTCTCTCTCCGTCTGCCTTCTCTCTCTCTCCGCCTGCCTCTCTCTCTCTCTCTCTCCCGCCTGCCTTTCTCTCTCTCCGCCTGCCTCTGCTCTCTCAATTCAATTTCTCTGTCTCTCTCTCCGCCTGGGCCTCTGTCTCTCTCTCCGCCTGCCTCTGTCTCTCTCTCCGCCTGCCTCTCTCTCTCTCTCTCCGCCTGCCTCTCTCTCTCTCCGCCTGCCTCTCTCTCTCTCCGCCTGCCTCTGTCTCTCTCTCCGCCCGCCTCTCTCTCTCCGCCTGCCTCTCTCTCCGCCTGCCTCTGTCTCTCTCTCCACCTGCCTCTGTCTCTCTCTCCGCCTGCCTCTCTCTCTCTCTCCGCCTGCCTCTCTCTCTCTCTCCGCCTGCCTCTCTCTCTCTCCGCCTGCCTCTTCTCTCTCTCCGCCTGCCTCTCTCTCTCTCTCCGCCTGCCTCTCTCTCTCTCTCTCTCCGCCTGCCTCTCTCTCTCTCCGCCTGCCTCTGTCTCTCTCTCTCCGCCTGCTCTCTCTCTCTCCGCCTCCCTCTGTCTCTCTCTCCGCCTGCCTTTCTCTCTCTCTCCGCCTGCCTCTCTCTCTCTCTCTCCGCCTGCCTCTCTCTCGCTCTCCGCCTGCTCTCTCTCTCTCTCTCTCTCTCCGCCTGCCTCTGTCTCCTTCTCCTCTCCTCTCTCTCTGCCTGCCTCTCTCTCTCTCCGCCGCCTGCCTCTCTCTCTCTCTCTCCGCCTGCCTCTCTCTCTCCTCCGCCCTGCCTCTCTCTCTCTCTCCGCCTGCCTCTCTCTCCGCCTGCCTCTCTCTCTCTCTCCGCCCTGCCTCTCTCTCTCTCTCTCCGCCTGCCTCTCTCTCTCTCTCCGCCTGCCTCTCTCTCCGCCTGCCTCTGTCTCTCTCTCCGCCTGCCTCTCTCTCTCTCTCCGCCTGCCTCTCTCTCTCTCTCTCCGCCTCTCTCTCTCCGCCTGCCTCTGTCTCTCTCTCTCCGCCTGCCTCTCTCTCTCTCTCCGCCTGCCTCTCTCTCTCTCCGCCTGCCTCTCTCTCGCCTCTCTCTCTCTCTCTCCGCCTGCCTCTCGTCTCTCTCTCCGCCTGCCTCTCTCTCTCTCTCCTCCTGCCTTTGTCTCTCTCTCCGCCTGCCTCTCTCTCTGCCTGCCTCTCTCTCTCTCTCCGCCTGCCTCTCTCTCTCTCTCTCTGCCTGCCTCTCTCTCTCTCTCCGCCTGCCTCTCTCTCCGCCTGCCTCTCTCTCTCTCTCCCTGCCTCTCTCTCTCTCCGCCTGCCTCTGTCTCTCTCTCCGCCTGCCTCTCTCTCTCTCTCCGCCTGCCTCTCTCTCTCTCCGTCTGCCTCTCTCTCGCCTGCCTCTGTCTCTCTCTCCGCCTGCCTCTCTCTCTCTCCGCCTGCCTCTCTCTCCACCTGCCTCTCTCTCTCTTTCCGCCTGCCTCTCTCTCTCTCTCCGCATGCCTCTCTCTCTCTCCGCCTGCCTCTGCCTCTCTATCCCCACGGCACACATTCATTCCAAAAAAATGGGGAACAGAAGTTAGAGAATTGATACGGGCACGACTGTGATGTCTTTAAAGCTGGTATTATTCATCAACACAGTAGATCCTCGGAGGGCTGTTCAGAGAGAAAGAGACACTCTAATATGCATCAGAAAATTATTTTGCTCGACACGCACCGCAGAGGAACACAAATATTAATCGTGAGGACACAAAGCCTGGAGAGGAGAGCAGAGGAGAGGAGAGGAGTTTGTGTGTGTGTGCATGTGTGTCAGGAGAACTAGATCTGAGGAGAATAGGGGGATATTGGGGCTGTACGACAACACAACAGAGGCCCTGCGTTACTCTCTGCTAGCCTCACTCAAACCCTCTTACAACTGGATGAGGAATCACTCTCAACAGACTCTTAGAAATGGATGAGGATTCACTCTTAACAGACTCTTAGAAATGGATGAGGAATCACTCTTAACAGACTTAGAAATGGATGAGGATTCACTCTTAACAGACTCTTAGAAATGGATGAGGACTGACTCTTCACCAGACTCCTAGAAATGGATGAGGAATCACTCTCAACAGACTCCTAGAACTGGATGAGGAATCACTCTTAACAGACTCCTAGAAATGGATGAGGAATCACTCTCAACAGACTCTTAGAAATGGATGAGGAATCACTCTCAACAGACTCTTAGAACTGGATGAAGAATCACTCTCAACAGACTCTTAGAACTGGATGAAGAATCACTCTCAACAGACTCTTAGAACTGGATGAAGAATCACTCTCAACAGACTCCTAGAAATGGATGAGGACTGACTCTTCACCAGACACTTAGAACTGGATGAGATAGGATAATTGACTGGAGACTTGGGCACTGAGTGGGTTCTTAATTTCAGCCAGTTTGTTACAGCAGGAAAATAATCCTGCAGTAACAGGAAATGTAAATTATTATGTTGTTATAATTAATGGACATTTGTGTAGGAGTTGATACATTTTTTGTTAGGGCAAATCAAGTCTGACATTTAAAAGTGGAAAATACAAACTTTAGAAGCCTTTTTTATAACTCAAATACACTACAACGTTGCATTTCCTGCTGTGTAGGAAAATTCTCAGCTACAAAACAGTGATCAAATTAAGATTGTACACCTGTAGGTAACTTTCTCCACTGTGCTCATATGTGCTCAAAACTGTTCGCTGCTCTGGCACCCCAATGGTGGAACAAGCTCCCTCACGACGCCAGGACAGCAGAGTCACTCACCACCTTCCGGAGACATTTGAAACCCCACCTCTTTAAGGAATACCTGGGATAGGATAAAGTAATCCTTCTAAGCTTTTTGTCTTGTAATAATGTGGTGCCAGCCTATATTTCCTTAAACCTTTATTTTAGCAATATATGCCATTGGGAAAAAATATATATATTTGTGACTCGTTTCAGGAAACTATGCCGTATGCCGCACATCACAAAAAATAAATTAAAAAAATCACTACTTCACAGGAGAAGCATTTGAAAGTAAACAAACGTTTTTTTTTATAAAAATGCGTTTTGGGGCAGAAATGCCTTCTGGAACATGTCAACTTTCATGTGCCTTAATAACAAACTTGTATGCCATCTAAAAATACAAATACAATTGTTAAATTACGAGCCTAGTTGGTTTAGCCACGGAAAAAGACAGGAACCTTCCCGCTAGCCATGATTGGCTGAGATAATGGATGGGCTGGACATGCCGAGATATGAGTTACATTTTACATTTCAGTCATTTAGCAGACGCTCTTATCCAGAGCGACTTACAGTTAGTGAGTGCATACATGTTCATACTGGCCCCCCGTGGGAAACGAACCCACAACCCTGGCGGTGAAAGCGCCATGCTCTACCAACTGAGCTACAGAGTTCAGATTGGTCTGCCATGTAGCATGCTTCTGTCTATAACATGAGGGAGTTGAAAATAGAACTCTGTGCGTGGTGTTTTGGGAAATTCATGTCAGTTCTTCGGCCGTTATAGAAAGATGCATCATTAAAACACTTGTAAGCTTAAGTTCCGTCTTCATCGGGAAACCGGGCCACGGCTATTACTTCATAGACATGGCTATTACTTTATAGTTCTAACCTGCTACGAAAAAGTCGGAACTGTATCAAAGTGGCGTGGTTTTAGGGAATCTCGTCCACGGACTTAGATTTTTAGTTCAGACATCTATTTTTTGTTCAGATTTGGTCCGATCCAGACTGGCCTTGATTTGGCCCAATCATAGACATCTACTGTATGTTTCACAAGTTTGGACAGCACAGTAGTGGTTCTCAAACCTTTCCATGCGGACCCCAAGCCATTCCATGTAATTTATAATTGATCTACTCCACATTCGCTAGCACACCTGATTCAACTAATCCTCAAGCTCTTCAATCGCTAGTTCAGAGCTACAGCTAAATTCTGAAACGTCTGGGGGGCCCCGAGGAGAGGTTTGAGAACCAGAATGCAGTGCATTACAGTACAGCACAGTAAAAGTATTTTCAACATTCAATCAGAACCGAAAATTAACCTTATTTCAACGTCCGGAAAATACGTATTTTCAACATCCGGAAAAAATGTATTTTCAATGTCCCGGTATGCTCACTTTTGACTCAGAACCTAAAATGAATATAACTTCAACAACTGGAAAATATGTCTTTAAACTTCATTCTGGTTACTGAGTTCAGATTTTTGGGAACACACTGAATATTAACTTGACACTGTAGATCAGTCAGCGCAAATGTTGATAAAAATGGCATGAAGAACATTGCATTGACAGAGGAGGGTGTATTGAATTAATGCATCATAAGGTAAGGGCTGGAATTTGTTATGGACGCTCGAACAGTGACGTGTCTGTCTCATGTGTTGATCTAGCTAATTAGCTAGATAGCATGTGTACACACACTGCAATGCACAGCCGATGCGCTACTTGAATGTGCATTGGTCGGGTTTAGATTCAACATAGCTAGCTAACTGTTTCTTAGCAAGACAATTTGTTTTATCAGTTACAGCTTGTGTTGTGAGAGGCTGGTCTTGGTTGAGGAAATGTAGGCTAGCTAGCAGTGTTTGTACTAAAACTGACATCTGGTTGCACACGTAACTATCTATCTAGCCAGTTTTGCTGTATCATGCCGGAGTAGCTAGATGAGCAATGGCCACTGCATGTATTATAAGTTAGCAGCATTGAAGTATCCCAAAGTTTGGTGTTGACTATTTACTTAACTTACCTAGCTAGCTATGCTTTATGGAATAATTTAGCTAGCTAGGATATTGTCAACATTGAGTTGTCGTTGGCTTGTAGCTACTGGCTAGTTGGCTAGCTAACTGGCTATAACAGCAGCCAAGGACATTAGCTAGCTAATTTGTTTGTGCTCTGATTTAGTTTAGCCATTTCAAAAACCTTTCATAGTAAAATATACCTAGCTAGCTAGCTAGCTTCCTTTGCTTGTAGTTTGCTTCTCATCCGACTGGTGTTAGCTACAGCTGCTAGCCCGCTACTAGCTAGCTGCTGCTGTTGCGCTGCAACCGAGTTACTGGTCCCAGTTTTAGATTTAATAAAAAATGTTGCACCTACAAACGTAAGTCCAATGGTCACTTTATGGATGATATAGTCTTGTTTTAATCCGACGTCTAGAATTTCAGTTAGGTAGGCGAAGAAAAAAATCCCCTATGTGTTTCTCGGTAACGACCAGACGGCTCATGATGAGAGGCTGGGAATGTGTGACGTCTTCCACAGCTAACAGCTAACAGCTAACAGCTAACAACTAACAGCTAACAGCTACAGCTAGCTACACACACACTAACAGCTAACACACAAACAACACAACAGAACAGCGCTAAACACACACACACACATACACAGTATTGATGCACTGTGATGGGGACACATGGGGAGGTACAGTAGTGTGGGTGTGTGTGTGTGGTGTGTGTGTGTGTGTGTTGTGTGACTGTGTGCCGTGTGTGTGTGTGTGTGTGCCACACACACACAGGTGTGTGTGTGTTTGTGTGTTAGTTCACACCACAGCACAGGGACACCCCAAACAAACACACACATTGGTACACTACTACATACATATAATCTGCTGCAATTACACAACACACCACTACTCCTGGCTACCACAGAGATGTGCTGCTAATTACACAACTACAAACACTACCTGGCTACCACAGAGACACACTCTGCTGCTAATTACACAACTACAACCACTACTCCTGGCTACCACCATATACTCTGCTGCATTACACACACACACACACTACTCTGGCTACCACAGAGATATACACACTGCTAATTACACAACTACAACACAGTACTCCTGGCTACCACTAGAGATATACTCTGCTGCTGATTACATGACTACAACCACTGGTGGCTACCACAGAGATATACTCTGCTGCTAATTACACACTACAAACACTACCGTACTATCATTACATGGGACTGTAGTTACTGTGTGTGTGTGTGTGTGCGTGCCTGTGCGTGAGTGAAGTGGAGTGTGATGTGTGTTAGGGATGAACCACCACAGATCAAATAGGATATCCCACAAGGATCTAACAACAGGGAATGACAAGCTACAACAGAAGATATACTCTGCTGCTAATTACACAACTACAACCACTACTCCTGGCTACCACAGAGATATACTCTGCTGCTAATTACACAACTACAACCACTACTCCTGGCTACCACAGAGATATACTCTGCTGCTAATTACACAACTACAACCCCCTACTCCTGGCATGTGTGTGTGTGTGTACAGTATGATACATGTGTAAGTCGTGGAAGAGTGAGTGGTGTGGCAGGATGAACAGCCACCAGAGACATCAAGTGTACCAGTATATGTGTGACAGAGTGATGACAGTAATGGTCCAATGGACAAGCTATGTGTGTTTGAAAGAACCTGTGTGTGAAGTGAAGGTGTGTGTGTGCAGTTTGTGTTGTGTGTCAGGGACTGGCTGTGTGGTGTGTGTCAGCGTGTGTGTGTGTGTGTGTGTGTGTGTGTGTGTGTGTGTGTGTGTGACAGTGTGTGTGTGTGTGTGTGACAGTGTGTGTGTGTGTGACAGTGTGTGTGTGTGTGTCAGTGTGTGTGTGTGTGTGACAGTATGAGTGTGTGTGTGTGTCAGTGTGTGTGTGTGTGGTGTGTGTCAGTGTGTGTGTGTGTGTGTCAGTGTATGAGTGTGTGTGTGTGTGTGTGACAGTGTGTGTGTGTGTGTGTGACAGTGTGTGTGTGTGTGTGTGACAGTGTGTTTGTGTGTGTGTGTGACAGTGTGTGTTTGTGTGTGACAGTGTGTGTGTGTGTGTGTGTGTGTGACAGTGTGTGTGTGTGTGTGTGTGTGTGTGTGTGTGACAGTGTGTGTGTGTGTGTGTGACAGTGTGTGTGTTTATTTTATTTATTTATTCCAGGTAAGCCAGTTGAGAACAAGTTCTCATTTACAACTGCGACCTGGCCAAAAAAACAACAACACAGAGTTACATATGGGGTAAAACAAAACATAAAGTCAAAAATACAACAGAAAATATATATACAGTGTGTTCAAATGTAGCAAGTTATGGAGGTAAGGCAATAAATAAATTGTGACACACACAGTGTGTCAGTAGTATTCAGGGGGCTGGATTCCCTCTGCTCCTTCAGTGTAAGGAGGGAGATGTTGTCTCTGCCACGTGTCTTTGATCTGTCCTCTCTCTCAGGAAGACCAATTAGGACCCGTCAACACCTCCACCTCCCGGAACAGGACAACACTAGATAACAACCTGGCCTCTGTGTACTGAGGGGTGGACATGCTGTGGCCTATCAGTAATCACTAAGACGCGTTAAGAAGGGGCAATGAGGGCAGTGTGTTTCTGAGCCTGTATGAGTGTGTGTGTGTGTGTGTTGTGCGTCTCTCTGATATCTTACCTTCATCCTCGTCAGCTGGTCCATCGTAGGACTTATCGATGGCGGCTCTGACCATGTGTGGGCGTTGCTTATGGAATGGGAGGAGATCATTCTTCCTGACCTTTGACATGGCCGTCTGCAGACTCTCCATTGAACTGGACTTCTTTAGACCCAAGGTAGGACCAAGGTCCACGGCAAGAGAGGGCTCTGAGAAGGGAGAGAGGAGATACAGGGTTAGTGGACAGGGAGAGATAGCTGTCAGCAGACTCTCCAGAGAACTGGACTTCTTCAGACCAAGAGTGGGGCCTAACACCTGGATGGGGAAAGGAGACATTGTTAGTGGACAGAGAGGAAATAGATAAGGTTAGTGGAGACTGAAAGAGGCAGAGTGGGGACAGTAGAGAGACAGAATAGAGGAGAGAGACAGGAGAGAGATGGAAGAGAGACGGATGAGAGAGATAGAGAAAGAGAAAGAGAGACAGGAGAGACAGGAGAGAGAGGAGAGAGAAGAGAGACATAAGAGAGAGCGAGAGAGACAGGAGAGAGAGACAGGAGAGACAGGAGAGAGAGGAGACAGAGACAGGAGAGATAGGAGAGAGAGGAGACAGAGACAGGAGAGAGACGGGAGAGAGAGACAGGAGAGATAGGAGAGAGAGAGGAGACAGAGAAATAGACAGAGACAGGAGAGAGACGGGAGAGAGAGACAGGAGAGATAGGAGAGAGAGAGGAGAGAGAGACAGGAGAGACAGGAGAGAGAGGAGACAGAGACAGGAGAGAGACAGGAGAGCGAGAGGAGAGAGAGACAGGAGAGAGACATGAGAGAGACAGGAGAGAGACAGGAGAGATACAGGAGGGAGAGAGAGAAAGACAGGAGGGAGAAAGAGAGAGAGATAAATAAGAGGGAGGGAGAGAATTAAGAGGGAGAGAGAGAGAAATGAGAGCGAGAGAGAGAGAGAGAGAGAGAGAGAGAGAGAGAGAGAGAGATAGGAGAGAGAGAGAGAGAAGGGAGAGCAAGAGAGAGAGAGAGAGAGAGAGAGAGAGAGAGAGAGAGAGAGAGAGAGAGAGAGAGAGAGGGAGAGAGAGAGAGAGAGAGAGAGAGAGAGGAGAGAGAGAGAAGGGAGAGAGAGAGAGAGAAGGGAGAGACCAGGAGAGACATGAGGGAGACAGGTGAGAGACATTACAGACAGGAGAGAGAGACAGGGTGAGACAGGAGAGAGATAGGAGAGAGACAGGAGAGAGAGAGACAGGGTGGAGACAGGAGAGAGACAGGAGAGAGACCGGAGAGAGAGACTGGAGCAAAACAGGAGCGAAACAGGAGAGAGACAGGGAGAGAGATAGGAGAGAGACAGGAGAGAGACAGGGAGAGAGACAGGAGAGAGACAGGAGAGAGACAGGAGAGAGATAGGAGAGAGACAGGAGAGAGACAGGGAGAGAGAGAGACAGGAGAGAGACAGGAGAGAGACAGGAGAGCGACAGGAAAGAGAGACAGGATGAAGACAGGAGAGAGACAGGGAGTGAGACAGGAGAGCGACAGGAAAGAGAGACAGGATGGAGACAGGAGAGAGACAGGGAGTGAGACAGGAGAGCGACAGGAAAGAGAGACAGGAGAGAGACAGGAGAGAGAGACAGTAGAGAGAGACAGGGGAGAGACAGGAGCGAAACAGGGAGAGAGACAGGAGAGAGACAGGAGAGAGACAGGGAGAGAGATGGGAAATAGACAGGGAGAGAGACGGGAGAGAGAGACAGGAGAGAGACAGGGAGAGAGAGACAGGAGGGAGAGAGAGAGAGAGAGACAGAGAGACAGGAGAGAGACAGGAGAGAGAGACAGGAGAGAGAGACAGGAGCGAGAGACAGGAGAGAGAGACAGGATGGAGACAGGAGAGAGAAAGGGTGTATTAGCTGATGGGGCATAATGTTGGCCTTAACAATGTATTTTACTGTCTGTCATGCCATTGTTATTTTTAATCCCAGCCCCCGTCTCTGCAGGAGGCCATTTTCCTCTTGGTAGGCCATCATTTTAAATAAGAATTTGCTCTTAATTGACTTGCCTAGTTAAATAAAGGTTAAATAAAAAAATATAAGAAGAAAATGCCCATCATAGCTCAAATGACACACCACACACCAGGCAGAACATACATATTATAGCAGGAAACATCTCACACAACAACCAGGACTGCTGCTATTCACACACACTGACACACACACACACTTACACACACACACACACACACACACACACACACACACACACACACACACACACACACACACACACACTCCAGTCCTCCATCTGAGGATGTGTGTGTTGTAGAGATCTGATGAATCACAGCAAGTCCCATGACAGTTACACAACCAGGAAGACTAGATAGATATAAATAACATACTCCTCCATTTCTTCCTTCTTCACCCCCCCCCCCCCCCCCCTCCCCTGAGCTGTGAGTTCCTCAACAGAGCACAATGCAGAATGATCACGCTCTCGGTACCCAGTTGCTATCAGTACTGTAATTGAAGAAGTTTGTTTTTCTGTTCCTGTTTCTGTCTAAATATGTTGTCCCTCACAAATACACCAACAAAACAGTTCCTTCCTCATAACAAGGTCACTCAAGGCCACCTCATTAACATACCAGGTCACAGTACTAGGTCTAACTTAAAAAACTTAAAAAAACGACACAAACCCAATTAAAGAAGGATATTCCTGGATTATTAATTATCATCTAGGCCTAAAGATGTTATTAATTATCATCTAGGCCTAAACATGTCATCAACCACACCATATTAGACCTGTATTACTAAAGCTAACCCGCCTGGGCTGGTTAGTAACAATAGTAAATGTAAATCCTGGACATTACACTTAGTATATGTTACGTTCCGTATGGTATGTATTCATTTGTGGATGTCCATCATCCATTTCGTACAAACATTTTGTTACGAATTCCAATTTGTTGTCACTAACATTTTAGTCATTTAGCAGACACTCTTATCCAGAGCGACTTACAGGAGCAATTAGGGTTAAGTACCTTGCTCAAGGGCACATTGACAGATTTTTCACCTAGTCGGCTCAGGGATTAGAACCAGCGACCTTTCGGTTACTGGCACAACGCTCTTAACCACTAAGCTACCTGCCGCCCCAACTAACGTTAGCTAGGCACTAGGTGACTAATACTAATGTTAGCTAAGTGGCTAACGTTAGCTAGGCTAGGGGTTAGGGGGTTAAGGTTAGGGTTAGGAGTTAGGTTAAAGGGTTGGCTAACATGCTAAGCAGTTACAAAGTTGCTAATTAGCTAAAATTGTCTGTGATGAGATTCGAACACGCAACCTTTGGGTTGCTAGAAGTTCGCGTTACACACCCACCCATCCACCCCGACCAACCACCTTTCACGTTCTGCCTTAAGTACCCTTCTGTCTTATGTAACCGTACTAAACATAACATGTCATACTCATTTTAGTATTTCGTATTTCTGTTTACTATGTGACGTCTAGTCTATGTGACCAGGCTGCTCTGACTCCTTTCCACATTAGACCAGTCATAACTGTAAAACTGACACCTTACCCAGGACATGAGAGGAGTAACAAACTGGAATCAGCACATTACTGCTGCCGCTTCTCTCCCAGAGACTGAGGTCAGAGCTAGTCGGAGAGGGTTGAGAAATTAGACGCACGTTAAAGCACATTAAAGATGAGCCAGACCTCTATGGTTTTGATGCCGTGCTTGAGGAGTGATCAGATCCATCAAGGTTGGCGGAGTGTGAAATCACTGTTTCTCCATTGGTGGACACTAGAGAGGGTGGAGAGAGAGGCACATGCTGCTTCGGGTCGCTCCCCACACATCTCATAACTGGTTTACCTTGATTAAACCGACTATGCCCTCTTGAGAGAGAGATTTCCCTCAGATTATACAGACCCACAAATAATTAGAAAACAAATCCAATTTTGATAAAATCCCTTATCTATTAGGTGAAATACTACAGTGTGCCATCACAGCTGCAATATTTGTGATCTGTTGCCACAAGAATGGGGCAACCAGTGAAGAACAACCACCATTGTAAATACAACCCATATTTATGTTGATTTATTTTCCCTTTTGTACTTTAACTATTTGCACATCTTTACAACAATGTATATAGACATAACATGACATTTGAAATGTCTTTATTCTTTTGGAACTTTTGTGAGTGTAATATTTACTGTTAATTTTTAATTGTTTATTTCAAATCAAATCAAAATGTATTTACCACATGCTCCGAAAACAACAGGTCAAGCAGGAGCCGAAGCAGCATACAAGACTGTGAAGCCCAGGTTCGGGAACAGCAAGAGCAGCTCCTGCAGTAGACATTACAGTGAAATGCTTACTTACAAGCCCTTAACCAACAATGTAGTTTTAAGAAAATAAAACAAGTGTTAAGTAAAAAATAGATAAGTAAAAAATTAAAATAGCAAATAATTAAAGAGCAGCAGTAAAATAAAAGAACAGTAGGGAGGCTATATACAGGGGCTACCGGTACAGAGTCAATGTGTGGGGGCACCGGTTAGTCGAGGTAATTTAGGTAATATGTACATGTGGGTAGAGTTAAAATGACTATGCATAGATAATAAACAGAGAGAAGCAGCAAATAGTCCGGGTAGCCATGATTAGCTGTTCAGGAGTCTTGTGGCTTGTGGGTAGAAGCTGTTAAGAAGCCTTTTGAACCTAGACTTGCCGCTCCGGTACTGCTTACTGTGCGGTAGCAGAGAGAACAGTCTATGACTAGGGTGGCTGGAGCCTTGACAATTTTTAGGGCCTTCCTCTGACACTGCCTGGTATAGAGGTCCTGGATGGCAGGAAGCTTGGCCCCAGTGATGTACTGGGCCGTACGCAACACCCTCTGTAGTGCTTTGCAGTCGGTGGCCGAGCAGTTGCCATACCAGGCGGTGATGCAACCAGTCAGGATGCTCTCGATGGTGCAGCTAAATAACTTTTTGACGATCTGAGGACCCATGCCAAATCTTTTCAGTCTCCTGAGGGGGAATAGGCTTTGTCGTGCCCTCTTCACGACTGTCTTTGTGTGTTTGGACCATGATAGTTTGTAGGTGATGTGGACACCAAGGAACTTGAAGCTCTCAACCTGTTCCACTACAGCCCACAATCATCTCATTTGTCTTGATCACGTTGAGGGAGAGGTTGTTGTCCTGGCACCACACGGCCAGGTCTCTGACCACCTCCCTATTTGTCTCATCATTGTCGGTGATCAGGCCTACCACTGTTGTGTCGTCTGCAAACCTAATGATGGTGTTGGAGTCGTGCTTGGCCATGCAGTCATGGGTGAACAGGGAGTACAGGTGGGGACTGAACACACACCCTCCCTGAGGGGGCCCCCATGTTGAGGATCAGCGTGGCAGATGTGTTGTTACCTACCCTTACCACCTGGGGGCGGCCCGTCAGGAAGTCCAGGCTCCAGTTGCAGAGGGAGGTGTTTAGTCCCAGGATCCTTAGCTTAGTGATGAGCTTTGAGGGCACTATGGTGTTGAATGCTGAGCTGTAGTCAATGAATAGCATTCTCACGTAGATGTTCCTCTTGTCCACGTAGGAAAGGGCAGTGTGGAGTGCAATAGAGATTGCATCATCTGTGGATCTGTTGGGGCAGTATGCAAATTGGAGTGGGTCTAGGGTTTCTGGGATAATGGTGTTGATGTGAGCCATGACCAGCCTTTCAAAGCACTTCATGGCTGCAGACGTGAGTGCTACGGGTCGGTAAACATTTAGGCAGGTTATCTTAGTGTTCTTGGGCACAGGGACTAGGGTGGTCTGCTTGAAACATGTTGGTATTACAGACTCAGTCAGGGACAAAATGTCAGTGAAGACACTTGCCAGTTGGTCAGCGCATGCTCGGAGTACACGTCCTGGTAATCCGTCTGGCCCTGCGGCCTTGTGAATGTTGACCTGCTTAAAAGTCTTACTCACAATGGCTTCAGAGAGCGTGATCACATTGTCATCCGGAACAGCTGATGCTCTCATGCATGCTTCAGTATTGTTTGATTTGAAGCGAGCATAGAAGTGATTTAGCTCATCTGGTAGGCTTTTGTCACTGGGCAGCTCGTGGCTGTGCTTCCCTTTGTAGTCTGTAATAGTTTTCAAGCCCTGCCACATCCGACGAGCGTCAGAGCCAGTGTAGTACGATTCAATCTTAGTCCTGTATTGACTCTTTGCCTGTTTGATGGATCGTCGGATGGCCTAGCGGGATTTCTTATAAGCATCCGGGTTAGAGTCCCGCTCCTTGAAAGCGGCAGCTCTACCCTCAGTGTGGATGTTGCCTGTAATCCATGGCTTCTGGATGGGGTATGTATGTACGGTCACTGTGGGGATGACATCATCGATGCACTTATTGATGAAGCCAGTGACTGATGTGGTGTACTCCTCAATGCTATCGGAAGAATCCCGGAACATGTTCCAGTCTGTGCTAGCAAAACAGTCCTGTAGCTTAGCATCTGTGTCATCTGAACACTTCCTTATTAACCGAGTCACTGGTGCTTCCTGCTTTAGTTTTTGCGTATAAGCAGGAATCAGGAGGATAGAATTATGGTCAGATTTGCCAAATGGAGGGCGAGGGAGAGCTTTGTACGCGTCTCTGTGTGTGGAGTAAAGGTGGTCTAGGTTTTTTTTCCTTCTGGTTGCACATTTAACATGCTGGTAGAAATTAGGTAGAACGGATTTAAGTTTATCTGCATTAAAGTCCCCGGTCACTAGGAGAGCTGCCTATGGATGAGCGTTTTCCTGTTTGCTTATGGACTTATACAGCTCATTGAGTGCAATCTTGGTGCCAGCATCGGTTTGTGGTGGTAAATAGACAGCCACGAAAAATATAGATGAAAACTCTCTTGGTAAATTGTGTGGTCTACAGCTTATCAAGATATACTCTACCTCAGGCGAGCAAAACCTTGAGACTTCCTTAATATTAGATTTTATGCACCAGCTGTTGTTTACAAATATACACAGACCGCCACCCCTTGTCTTACCGGAGTCAGCCGTTCTGTCCTGCCGATGTAGCGTATATCCCACCAGCTGTATGTTATCCATGTCGTTGTTCAGCCACGACTCGGTGAAACATAAGATATTACAGTTTTTAATGTCCCGTTGGTAGTATAACCGTAATCTTAGGTCATCCAATTTGTTTTCCAATGATTGAAGATTTGCTAATAGGATTGATGGGTGTGGCAGTTTACTCGCTCGCCGTCGGATCCTTACAAGGCATCCCGACCTACATCCACGATATCTCTGTCTCTTTCTCATGCGAATGACGGGGATTTGGGCCTTGTCGGGTGTCTGTAGAATATCCTTCGCGTCCGACTCGTTGAAGAAAAAATCTTAGTCCAATACGAGGTGAGTAATCGCTGTCCTGATATTCAGAAGCTGTTTTTGGTCATAAGAGACAGAAACATTATGTACAGAATAAATTACAAATAATGCGAAAAAACACACATAATAGTACAATTGGTTAGAGGGCTGTAAAACGGCAGCCATCTTCTCCGGCGCCATCTATGGGTGACTCTGACAGAGTCACTTTTGTTTATTATCTATTTCACTTGCTTTGGCAATGTAAACATTTGTTTCACATGCCAATGAAGCCCTTAAATTGAATTGAAATTGAGAGAGCGAGAGAGAGAGAGAGAGAGAGAGATGATATGATATGATCAAATACAAATCTTAGCATCAACTATTATAGACTACCAGAACCCACTGGATTCTCCAATTACATTGAATGAACTACAGGACAAAATACAAGCCCTCCAACCCAAAAAGGCCTGTGGTGTTGATGGTATCCTAAATGAAATTATAAAATATACAGACCACAAATTCCAATTGGCTATACTTAAACTCTTTTTTTACCCCAATAACTACCGTGGGATATGCGTCAATAGCAACCTTGGGAAATCCTCTGCGTTATCATTAACAGCAGACTCATTTAACATGCAAATATCAAATTGGCTTTTTACCAAATTACCGTACGCCAGACCACGTATTCACCCTGCACACCCTAATTGATAAACAAACAAAACAAAACAAAGGCAAAGTCTTCTCGTGCTTTGTTGATTTCAAAAAAGCTTTTGACTCAATTTGGCAGGAGGGTCTGCTATACAAATTGATGGAAAGTGGTGTTGGTAACAGGATGCTCATTTTTTTTTTGTCTCATAGCAAAGTGTCTGAATACTTATGTAAATAAGGTATTTCTAAAAACCTGTTTTCACTTTGTCATTATGGGTAGATGTTGAGGTAAAACATTTATTTTATCCCATTTTAGAATAAGGCTGTAATGTAACAAAATGTGGAAAAAGTCAAGGGGTCTGAATACTTTCCCAATGCACTGTAAATGTGAAGCATCCGCTTGGCGTTTCCATTCACTACCAAATATGCCCACGGGCCGGCATTGGGAGAAGATGGAACGAGATGGATTTTGGGCGACATTCTGCAAATTTTCTCATCAATGAAACATTTGATCTCAATGCAGTTTTCTGTTCCCTAAACTAAAATATGTTATGAACAGAGTGGACTAAGTTTTGTAGACTTTACCCTTTGTAAAAGTTTTTAAAAATCGGTTGTTTAGAAGGAGTGCAAAGACCAATTGAGTTATTGCGTTACGCGCACTTCACAGAGGAGGTGTTCCCTAACGGAAATATGCAGATGCATGCTAGAACGTGCCAATAGGATCTCGCTAGCTCGTACTTGGCTCTGCCCACCTCCTTGCTTGTTCTGCCCACTATGACTCATTTGTTCCCATTGGTAACGACAGGCTGTGAGTCTATCTTGGTTTAGTTATAAAAATTATTTGCCTGTCTCACCCCACAGCCCTGTGGAAAGAAACGTGTGTGTTTTTTTGCCAATTTTAATCACACACTTGTTGTTTGTGTACATGGATTTATATTGCAGTATG
>CM072229.1:52946579-52984079 GCA_036851935.1 Coregonus suidteri | reverse complement strand
AAGAGCTGGTCTGTCACCAGTGTTGGGATTAGTTACTGAGGGAAGAGCTGGTCTGTCACCAGTGTTTGGATTAGTTACTGAGGGAAGAGGGTGGCATGTCACCAGTGTTGGGATTAGTTACTGAGGGAAGGAGTTGGTCTGTCACCAGTGTTGGGATTAGTTACTGAGGGAAGAGTTGGCATGTCACCAGTGTTGGGATTAGTTACTGAGGGAAGAGCTGGTCTGTCACCAGTGTTGGGATTAGTTTGAGGGAAGACTGAGTGGGATTAGTTAGCTGGAAGTCTGGTCACCAGTGTTGGGATTAGTTACTGGGGAAGGGGTGGCCTGTCACCAGTGTTGGGATTAGTTACTGAGGGAAGGCTGGCATGTCACCAGTGTTGGGATTAGTTACTGGGGGAGGAGCTGGTCTGTCACCAGTGTTGGGATTAGTTACTGAGGGAAGGGGTGGCATGTCACCAGTGTTGGGATTAGTTACTGAGGGAAGAGCTGGTCTGTCACCAGTGTTGGGATTAGTTACTGAGGGAAGGGGTGGCATGTCACCAGTGTTGGGATTAGTTACTGAGGGGAGGAGCTGGTCTGTCACCAGTGTTGGGATTAGTTACTGAGGGAAGGGGTGGCATGTCACCAGTGTTGGGATTAGTTACTGAGGGAAGGGGTGGCATGTCACCAGTGTTGGGATTAGTTACTGAGGGAAGAGCTGGTCTGTCACCAGTGTTGGGATTAGTTACTGGGGGAGGAGCTGGTCTGTCACCAGTGTTGGGATTAGTTACTGAGGGAAGAGCTGGTCTGTCACCAGTGTTGGGATTAGTTACTGAGGGAAGGGGTGGCATGTCACCAGTGTTGGGATTAGTTACTGAGGGAAGAGCTGGTCTGTCACCAGTGTTGGGATTAGTTACTGAGGGAAGAGCTGGTCTGTCACCAGTGTTGGGATTAGTTACTGAGGGAAGGGGTGGCATGTCACCAGTGTTGGGATTAGTTACTGAGGGAAGGGGTGGCATGTCACCAGTGTTGGAATTAGTTACTGAGGGAAGAGCTGGTCTGTCACCAGTGTTGGGATTAGTTACTGAGGGAAGAGCTGGTCTGTCACCAGTGTTGGGATTAGTTACTGAGGGAAGAGCTGGTCATGTCACCAGTGTTGGGATTAGTTACTGGGGGAAGAGCTGGCATGTCACCAGTGTTGGGATTAGTTACTGAGGGGAGGAGCTGGTCTGTCACCAGTGTTGGGATTAGTTACTGAGGGAAGAGCTGGTCTGTCACTAGTGTTGGGATTAGTTACTGAGGGAGGGGTGGCATGTCACCAGTGTTGGGATTAGTTACTGAGGGAAGAGCTGGTCTGTCACCAGTGTTGGGATTAGTTACTGAGGGAAGAGCTGGTCTGTCACCAGTGTTGGGATTAGTTACTGAGGGAAGAGCTGGTCTGTCACCAGTGTTGGGATTAGTTACTGGGGAAGGGGTGGTCTGTCACCAGTGTTGGGATTAGTTACTGGGGAAGAGAGTTGGTCTGTCACCAGTGTTGGGATTAGTTACTGAGGGAAGAGCTGGTCTGTCACCAGTGTTGGGATTAGTTACTGAGGGAAGGGGTGGCATGTCACCAGTGTGGGGATTAGTTACTGAGGGAAGAGCTGGTCTGTCAACAGTGTTGGGATTAGTTACTGAGGGAAGAGCTGGTCTGTCACCAGTGTTGGGATTAGTTACTGAGGGAAGAGCTGGTCTGTCACCAGTGTTGGGATTAGTTACTGAGGGAAGAGCTGGTCTGTCACCAGTGTTGGGATTAGTTACTGAGGGAAGAGCTGGTCTGTCACTAGTGTTGGGATTAGTTACTGAGGGAAGAGCTGGTCTGTCACCAGTGTTGGTATTAGTTACTGAGGGAAGAGCTGGTCTGTCACCAGTGTTGGGATTAGTTACTGAGGGAAGAGCTGGTCTGTCACCAGTGTTGGGATTA
Organism: Coregonus suidteri; assembly: GCA_036851935.1. NCBI lineage: Eukaryota > Metazoa > Chordata > Actinopteri > Salmoniformes > Salmonidae > Coregonus > Coregonus suidteri. The sequence goes on along the minus strand of CM072229.1, from coordinate 52,982,137 downwards.
GTTACTGAGGGAAGAGCTGGTCTGTCACCAGTGTTGGGATTAGTTACTGAGGGAAGAGCTGGTCTGTCACCAGTGTTGGGATTAGTTACTGAGGGAAGAGCTGGTCTGTCACCAGTGTTGGGATTAGTTACTGAGGGAAGAGCTGGTCTGTCACCAGTGTTGGGATTAGTACTGAGGGAAGAGCTGGTCTGTCACTAGTGTTGGGATTAGTTACTGAGGGAAGAGCTGGTCTGTCACCAGTGTTGGGATTAGTTACTGAGGGAAGAGCTGGTCTGTCACCAGTGTTGGGATTAGTTACTGAGGGAAGAGCTGGTCTGTCACCAGTGTTGGGATTAGTTACTGAGGGAAGAGCTGGTCTGTCACCAGTGTTGGGATTAGTTACTGAGGGAAGAGCTGGTCTGTCACCAGTGTTGGGATTAGTTACTGAGGGAAGAGCTGGTCTGTCACAGTGTTGGGATTAGTTAATATTACATTTACTCATTACATTTAACACAAGTAACGTGTTACTTTACAATTTTACTTTGTGTGGAAAGTTCAGAGGGAGCAAGACGAGACGCATGCAAAGATAGACTACTACTTACTATCACTACTGTTACTATCACTACTAATACTTACTATCACTACTGTTACTTACTATCACTACTAATACTTACTATCACTACTGTTACTATACTATCACTACTACTACTTACTATCACTACTGTTACTTACTATCACTACTGTTACTTACTATCACTACTGTTACTTACTATCACTACTAATACTTACTATCACTACAGTTACTATTATCACTACTGTTACTTACTATCACTACTGTTACTTACTATCACTACTAATACCTACTATCACTACTGTTACTTACTATCACTACTACTACTTACTATCACTATAGTTACTTACTATCACTACTACTACTTACTATCACTACTGTTACTTACTATCACTACTACTACTTACTATCACTACTGTTACTTACTATCACTACTACTACTTACTATCACTACTGTTACTTACTATCACTACTAATACTTACTATCACTACTGTTACTTACTATCACTACTAATACTTACTATCACTACTACTACTTACTATCACTACAGTTACTTACTATCACTACTGTTACTTACTATCACTACTGTTACTTACTATCACTACTGTTACTTACTATCACTACTGTTACTTACTATCACTACTAATACTTACTATCACTACTGTTACTTACTATCACTACTACTACTTACTATCACTACAGTTACTTACTATCACTACTACTACTTACTATCACTACTGTTACTTACTATCACTACTACTACTTACTATCACTACTACTGTTACTATTACTATCACTACTATCACTACTTACTATCTATCACTACTGTTTACTACTATCACTACTGTTACTTACTATCACTACTGTTACTTACTATCACTACTAATACTTACTATCACTACTGTTACTTACTATCACTACTGTTACTTACTATCACTATAGTTACTTACTATCACTACTACTACTTACTATCACTACTGTTACTTACTATCACTACTACTACTTACTATCACTACTGTTACTTACTATCACTACTGTTACTTACTATCACTACTGTTACTTACTATCACTACTAATACTTACTATCACTACTGTTACTTACTATCACTACTAATACTTACTATCACTACTTACTTACTTACTATCACTACTGTTACTTACTATCACTACTGTTACTTACTATCACTACTGTTACTTACTATCACTACTGTTACTTACTATCACTACTGTTACTTACTATCACTACTAATACTTACTATCACTACTGTTACTTACTATCACTACTGTTACTTACTATCACTACTGTTACTTACTATCACTACTACTACTACTTACTATCACTACTGTTACTTACTATCACTACTACTACTTACTATCACTACTGTTACTTACTATCACTACTTACTTACTATCACTACTGTTACTTACTATCACTACTGTTACTTACTATCACTACTACTACTTACTATCACTACTGTTACTTACTATCACTACTACTACTTACTATCACTACTAATACTTACTATCACTACTGTTACTACTATCACTACTGTTACTTACTATCACTACTGTTACTTACTATCACTACTAATACTATTACTATCACTACTGTTACTTACTATCACTACTACTACTTACTATCACTACTGTTACTTACTATCACTACTACTACTTACTATCACTACTGTTACTTACTATCACTACTACTACTTACTATCACTACTGTTACTTACTATCACTACTACTACTTACTATCACTACTGTTACTTACTATCACTACTGTTACTTACTATCACTACTGTTACTTACTATCACTACTAACTACTTACTATCACTACTACTGTTACTTACTATCACTACAGTTACTTACTATCACTACTGTTACTTACTATCACTACTGTTACTTACTATCACTACTGTTACTTACTATCACTACTGTTACTTACTATCACTACTAATACTTACTATCACTACTGTTACTTACTATCACTACTACTACTACTATATCACTACTGTTACTTACTATCACTACTAATACTTACTATCACTACTGTTACTACTATCACTACTGTTACTTACTATCACTACTGTTACTTACTATCACTACTAATACTTACTATCACTACTGTTACTATACTATACTACTTACTATTACTTACTAGTTACACTACTACTACTTACTATCACTACTGTTACTTACTATCACTACTACTACTACTTACTATCACTACTAATACTTACTATCACTACAGGTTACTACTATCACTACTGTTACTTACTATCACTACTGTTACTTACTATCACTACTAATACTTACTATCACTATGTTACTTACTATCACTACTACTACTACTTACTATCACTACTGTTACTTACTATCACTACTACTTTACTTACTATCACTACTGTTACTTACTATCACTACTAATACTTACTATCACTACTGTTACTTACTATCACTACTGTTACTTACTATCACTACTAATACTTACTATCACTACTGTTACTTACTATCACTACTGTTACTTACTATCACTACTACTACTTACTATCACTACTGTTACTTACTATCACTACTAACTACTTACTATCACTACTGTTACTTACTATCACTACTACTACTACTTACTATCACTACTTTTACTTACTATCTACTACTGTTACTTACTATCACTACTGTTACTTACTATCACTACTTTTACTTACTATCACTACTGTTACTTACTATCACTACTAATACTTACTATCACTACTAATACTTACTATCACTACTGTTACTTACTATCACTACTAATACTTACTATCACTACTGTTACTTACTATCACTCTAATACTTACTATACTATCACTACTGTTACTTACTATCACTACTACTACTTACTATCACTACAGTTACTTACTATCACTACTGTTACTTACTATCACTACTGTTACTTACTATCACTACTGTTACTTACTATCACTACTGTTACTTACTATCACTACTGTTACTTACTATCACTACTACTACTTACTATCACTACTGTTACTTACTATCACTACTGTTACTTACTATCACTACTAATACTTACTATCACTACTGTTACTTACTATCACTACTGTTACTTACTATCACTACTAATACTTACTATCACTACTGTTACTTACTATCACTACTAATACTTACTATCACTACTGTTACTTACTATCACTACTACTACTTACTATCACTACTTTTACTTACTATCACTACTGTTACTTACTATCACTACTATACTTACTATCACTACTGTTACTTACTACTTACTTACTATCACTACTGTTACTTACTATCACTACTGTTACTTACTATCACTACTGTTACTTACTATCACTACTAATACTTATTATCACTACTGTTACTTACTATCACTACTGTTACTTACTATCACTACTACTACTTACTACTATCACTACTGTTACTTACTATCACTACTAATACTTACTATCACTACTGTTACTTACTATCACTACTACTACTTACTATCACTACTGTTACTTACTATCACTACTGTTACTTACTATCACTACTACTACTTACTATCACTACTGTTACTTACTATCACTACTGTTACTTACTATCACTACTAATACTTACTATCACTACTGTTACTATTATCACTACTACTACTTACTATCACTACTAGTTACTTACTATCACTACTGTTACTTACTATCACTACTGTTACTTACTATCACTACTAATACTTACTATCACTACTGTTACTTACTATCACTACTGTTACTTACTATCACTACTACTACTTACTATCACTACTTTTACTTACTATCACTACTGTTACTTACTATCACTACTAATACTTACTATCACTACTGTTACTTACTATCACTACTGTTACTTACTATCACTACTAATACTTACTATCACTACTGTTACTTACTATCACTACTGTTACTTACTATCACTACTACTACTTACTATCACTACTGTTACTTACTATCACTACTAATACTTACTATCACTACTGTTACTTACTATCACTACTAATACTTACTATCACTACTGTTACTTACTATCACTACTGTTACTTACTATCACTACTGTTACTTACTATCACTACTACTACTTACTATCACTACTAATACTTACTATCACTACTGTTACTTACTATCACTACTGTTACTTACTATCACTACTGTTACTTACTATCACTACTGTTACTTACTATCACTACTGTTACTTACTATCACTACTGTTACTTACTATCACTACTGTTACTTACTATCACTACTACTACTTACTATCACTACTTTTACTTACTATCACTACTGTTACTTACTATCACTACTAATACTTACTATCACTACTGTTACTTACTATCACCTCTAATACTTACTATCACTACTGTACTATACACTACTATCTACTACTACTACTTACTATCACTACTGTTACTTACTATCACTACTGTTACTTACTATCACTACTGTTACTTACTATCACTACTAATACTTACTATCACTACTGTTACTTACTATCACTACTGTTACTTACTATCACTACTGTTACTTACTATCACTACTATTACTTACTATCACTACTGTTACTTACTATCACTACTGTTACTTACTATCACTACTGTTACTTACTATCACTACTGTTACTTACTATCACTACTAATACTTACTATCACTACTGTTACTTACTATCACTACTGTTACTTACTATCACTACTACTACTTACTATCACTACTGTTACTTACTATCACTACTACTGTTACTTACTATCACTACTGTTACTTACTATCAATACTACTACTTTACTATCACTACTGTTACTTACTATCACTACTGTTACTTACTATCACTACTACTACTTACTATCACTACTACTACTTACTATCACTACTGTTACTTACTATCACTACTGTTACTTACTATCACTACTGTTACTTACTATCACTACTAATACTTACTATCACTACTGTTACTTACTATCACTACTGTTACTTACTATCACTACTGTTACTTACTATCACTACTGTTACTTACTATCACTACTACTACTTACTATCACTACTGTTACTTACTATCACTACTGTTACTTACTATCACTACTAATACTTACTATCACTACTGTTACTTACTATCACTACTAATACTTACTATCACTAATGTTACTTACTATCACTACTACTACTTACTATCACTACTGTTACTACTATCACTACTGTTACTTACTATCACTACTGTTACTTACTATCACTACTACTGTTACTTACTATCACTACTAATACTTACTATCACTACTGTTACTTACTATCACTACTAATACTTACTATCACTACTAATACTTACTATCACTACTGTTACTTACTATCACTACTGTTACTTACTATCACTACTGTTACTTACTATCACTACTGTTACTTACTATCACTACTGTTACTTACTATCACTACTGTTACTTACTATCACTACTGTTACTTACTATCACTACTGTTACTTACTATCACTACTAATACTTACTATCACTACTGTTACTTACTATCACTACTGTTACTATTATCACTACTACTACTTACTATCACTACTGTTACTTACTATCACTACTAATACTTACTATCACTACTGTTACTTACTATCACTACTGTTACTTACTATCACTACTGTTACTTACTATCACTACTGTTACTTACTATCACTACTGTTACTTACTATCACTACTACTACTTACTATCACTACTAATACTTACTATCACTACTGTTACTTACTATCACTACTAATACTTACTATCACTACTACTGTTACTACTATCACTACTGTTACTTACTATCACTACTGTTACTTACTATCACTACTGTTACTTACTATCACTACTGTTACTTACTATCACTACTGTTACTTACTATCACTACTGTTACTTACTATCACTACTACTACTTACTATCACTACTGTTACTATTATCACTACTGTTACTTACTATCACTACTGTTACTTACTATCACTACTGTTACTTACTATCACTACTGTTACTTACTATCACTACTAATACTTACTATCACTACTGTTACTTACTATCACTACTGTTACTTACTATCACTACTAATACTTACTATCACTACTGTTACTTACTATCACTACTACTACTTACTATCACTACTGTTACTTACTATCACTACTACTACTTACTATCACTACTGTTACTTACTATCACTACTGTTACTTACTATTATCACTACTGTTACTTACTATCACTACTAATACTTACTATCACTACTGTTACTTACTATCACTACTGTTACTTACTATCACTACTAATACTTACTATCACTACTGTTACTTACTATCACTACTGTTACTTACTATCACTACTAATACTTACTATCACTACTGTTACTTACTATCACTACTGTTACTTACTATCACTACTGTTACTTACTATCACTACTGTTACTTACTATCACTACTAATACTTACTATCACTACTGTTACTTACTATCACTACTATCACTACTTACTATCACTACTGTTACTTACTATCACTACTGTTACTTACTATCACTACTAATACTTACTATCACTACTGTTACTTACTATCACTACTACTACTTACTATCACTACTGTTACTTACTATCACTACTGTTACTTACTATCACTACTGTTACTTACTATCACTACTGTTACTTACTATCACTACTGTACTTACTATCACTACTGTTACTTACTATCACTACTAATACTTACTATCACTACTAATACTTACTATCACTACTGTTACTTACTATCACTACTGTTACTTACTATCACTACTGCTACTTACTATCACTACTGTTACTTACTATCACTACTGTTACTTACTATCACTACTGTTACTTACTATCACTACTACTACTTACTATCACTACTGTTACTATTATCACTACTACTACTTACTATCACTACAGTTACTTACTATCACTACTGTTACTTACTATCACTACTGTTACTTACTATCACTACTAATACTTACTATCACTACTGTTACTTACTATCACTACTGTTACTTACTATCACTACTAATACTTACTATCACTACTGTTACTTACTATCACTACTACTACTTACTATCACTACTGTTACTTACTATCACTACTACTACTTACTATCACTACTGTTACTTACTATCACTACTGTTACTTACTATCACTACTGTACTTACTATCACTACTAATACTTACTATCACTACTGTTACTTACTATCACTACTAATACTTACTATCACTACTAACTTACTTACTATCACTTACTATTACTTACTATCACTACTGTTACTTACTATCACTACTATACTTACTATCACTATCTACTGTTACTTACTATCACTACTTTTACTTACTATCACTACTGTTACTTACTATCACTACTGTTACTTACTATCACTACTAATACTTACTATCACTAATGTTACTTACTATCACTACTAATACTTACTATCACTACTGTTACTTACTATCACTACTGTTACTTACTATCACTACTAATACTTACTATCACTACTGTTACTTACTATCACTACTACTACTTACTATCACTACTGTTACTTACTATCACTACTGTTACTTACTATCACTACTGTACTTACTATCACTACTACTACTGTACTATTATCACTACTAATACTTACTATCACTACTGTTACTTACTATCACTACTGTTACTTACTATCATACTACTACTTACTATCACTACTGTTACTTACTATCACTACTGTTACTTACTATCACTACTACTACTTACTATCACTACTACTACTTACTATCACTACTGTTACTTACTATCACTACTGTTACTTACTATCACTACTACTACTTACTATCACTACTGTTACTTACTATCACTACTGTTACTTACTATCACTACTGTTACTTACTATCACTACTAATACTTTACTATCACTACTACTTACTACTATCACTACTGTTACTTACTATCACTACTAATACTTACTATCACTACTGTTACTTACTATCACTACTACTACTTACTATTACTATCACTACTATCACTTACTATCTACTACTATCACTACTTACTTACTATCACTACTGTTACTTACTATCAATACTACTACTTACTATCACTACTGTTACTTACTATCACTACTGTTACTTACTATCACTACTACTACTTACTATCACTACTATTACTTACTATCACTACTGTTACTTACTATCACTACTAATACTTACTATCACTACTGTTACTTACTATCACCTCTAATACTTACTATCACTACTGTTACTATTATCACTACTACTACTTACTATCACTACTGTTACTTACTATCACTACTAATACTTACTATCACTACTGTTACTTACTATCACTACTGTTACTTACTATCACTACTGTTACTTACTATCACTACTGTTACTTACTATCACTACTGTTACTTACTATCACTACTAATACTTACTATCACTACTGTTACTTACTATCACTACTACTACTTACTATCACTACTGTTACTTACTATCACTACTACTTACTTACTATCACTACTTTTACTTACTATCACTACTGTTACTTACTATCACTACTAATACTTACTATCACTACTGTTACTTACTATCACTACTGTTACTTACTATCACTACTGTTACTTACTATCACTACTGTTACTTACTATCACTACTGTTACTTACTATCACTACTGTTACTTACTATCACTACTGTTACTTACTATCACTACTACTACTACTACTTACTATCACTACTGTTACTTACTATCACTACTAATACTTACTATCACTACTGTTACTTACTATCACTACTAATACTTACTATCACTACTGTTACTTACTACTATCACTACTACTACTTACTATCACTACTGTTACTTACTATCACTACTGTTACTTACTATCACTACTACTACTTACTATCACTACTTTACTTACTATCACTACTGTTACTTACTATCACTACTAATCTTACTATCACTACTGTTACTTACTATCACTACTACTTACTATCACTAATACTTACTATCACTACTGTTACTTACTATCACTACTACTACTTACTATCACTACTGTTACTTACTATCACTACTGTTATACTTACTATCACTACTGTTACTTACTATCACTACTGTTACTTACTATCACTACTGTTACTTACTATCACTACTGTTACTTACTATCACTACTACTACTTACTATCACTACTGTTACTTACTATCACTACTAATACTTACTATCACTACTGTTACTTACTATCACTACTGTTACTTACTATCACTACTGTTACTTACTATCACTACTGTTACTTACTATCACTACTGTTACTTACTATCACTACTGTTACTTACTATCATTACTACTACTTACTTACTATCACTACTGTTACTTACTATCACTACTGTTACTTACTATCACTACTACTACTTACTATCACTACTGTTACTTACTATCACTACTGTTACTTACTATCACTACTGTTACTTACTATCACTTACTGTTACTTACTATCACTACTGTTACTTACTATCACTACTGTTACTTACTATCACTACTACTACTTACTATCACTACTGTTACTTACTATCACTACTAATACTTACTATCACTACTGTTACTTACTTATCACTACTAATACTTACTATCACTACTGTTACTTACTATCACTACTGTTACTACTACTTACTATCACTACTGTTACTTACTATCACTACTGTTACTTACTATCACTACTACTACTTACTATCACTACTTTTACTTACTATCACTACTACTACTTACTATCACTATGTTACTTACTATCACTACTTACTTACTATCACTACTGTTACTTACTATCACTACTAATACTTACTATCACTACTGTTACTATTATCACTACTACTACTTACTATCACTACTGTTACTTACTATCACTACTAATACTTACTATCACTACTGTTACTTACTATCACTACTGTTACTTACTATCACTACTGTTACTACTATCACTACTGTTACTTACTATCACTACTGTTACTTACTATCACTACTAATACTTACTATCACTACTGTTACTTACTATCACTACTAATACTTACTATCACTACTGTTACTTACTATCACTACTACTACTTACTATCACTACTGTTACTTACTATCACTACTGTTACTTACTATCACTACTGTTACTTACTATCACTACTGTTACTTACTATCACTACTGTTACTTACTATCACTACTAATACTTACTATCACTACTGTTACTTACTATCACTACTAATACTTACTATCACTACTGTTACTTACTATCACTACTGTTACTTACTATCACTACTGTTACTACTTACTATCACTACTGTTACTTACTATCACTACTAATACTTACTATCACTACTGTTACTTACTATCACTACTAATACTTACTATCACTACTGTTACTTACTATCACTACTACTACTTTACTATCACTACTGTTACTTACTATCACTACTGTTACTTACTATCACTACTGTTACTTACTATCACTACTTTTACTTACTATCACTACTGTTACTTACTATCACTACTAATACTTACTATCACTACTGTTACTTACTATCACTACTAATACTTACTATCACTACTGTTACTATTATCACTACTACTACTACTACTTACTATCACTACTGTTACTTACTATCACTACTTTTACTTACTATCACTACTGTTACTTACTATCACTACTAATACTTACTATCACTACTGTTACTTACTATCACTACTGTTACTTACTATCACTACTACTACTTACTATCACTACTGTTACTTACTATCACTACTGTTACTTACTATCACTACTGTTACTTACTATCACTACTAATACTTATTATCACTACTGTTACTTACTATCACTACTGTTACTTACTATCAATACTGTTACTTACTATCACTACTGTTACTTACTATCACTACTGTTACTTACTATCACTACTAATACTTACTATCACTACTGTTACTTACTATCACTACTGTTACTTACTATCACTACTACTACTTACTATCACTACTGTTACTTACTATCACTACTATACTTACTATCACTACTGTTACTTACTATCACTACTAATACTTACTATCACTACTGTTACTTACTATCACTACTACTACTTACTATCACTACTGTTACTTACTATCACTACTGTTACTTACTATCAATACTACTACTTACTATCACTACTTTTACTTACTATCACTACTGTTACTTACTATCACTACTAATACTTACTATCACTACTGTTACTTACTATCACTACTAATACTTACTATCACTACTGTTACTTACTATCACTACTGTTACTTACTATCACTACTACTACTTACTATCACTACTGTTACTTACTATCACTACTTACTTACTATTACTACTGTACTACTTACTATCACTACTGTTACTTACTATCACTACTGTTACTATTATCACTACTGTTACTTACTATCACTACTGTTACTTACTATCACTACTAATACTTACTATCACTACTGTTACTTACTATCACTACTACTACTTACTATCACTACTTTTACTTACTTATACTATCTACTGTTACTTACTATCACTACTAATACTTACTATCACTACTGTTTACTATCACTTACTATATCACTACTGTTACTTACTATCACTACTGTTACTTACTATCACTACTGTTTTACTTACTATCACTACTAATACTTACTATCACTACTGTTACTTACTATCACTACTGTTACTTACTATCACTACTGTTACTTACTATCACTACTGTTACTTACTATCACTACTAATACTTACTATCACTACTGTTACTTACTATCACTACTACTACTTACTATCACTACTACTACTACTTACTATCACTACTACTACTTACTATCACTACTGTTACTTACTATCACTACTGTTACTTACTATCACTACTGTTACTTACTATCACTACTTTACTTACTATCACTACTGTTACTTACTATCACTACTGTTACTTACTATCACTACTGTTACTTACTATCACTACTAATACTTACTATCACTACTGTTACTACTATCACTACTACTACTACTTACTATCACTACAGTTACTTACTATCACTACTGTTACTTACTATCACTACTGTTACTTACTATCACTACTACTACTTACTATCACTACTGTTACTTACTATCACTACTGTTACTTACTATCACTACTACTACTTACTATCACTACTTTTACTTACTATCACTACTGTTACTTACTATCACTACTACTACTTACTATCACTACTGTTACTTACTATCACTACTGTTACTTACTATCACTACTACTACTTACTATCACTACTGTTACTTACTATCACTACTGTTACTTACTATCACTACTGTTACTTACTATCACTACTACTACTTACTATCACTACTGTTACTTACTATCACTACTGTTACTTACTATCACTACTACTACTTACTATCACTACTGTTACTTACTATCACTACTGTTACTTACTATCACTACTGTTACTTACTATCACTACTAATACTTACTATCACTACTGTTACTTACTATCACTACTGTTACTTACTATCACTACTACTACTTACTATCACTACTGTTACTTACTATCAACTACTACTACTTACTATCACTACTGTTACTTACTATCACTACTGTTACTTACTATCACTACTACTACTTACTATCACTACTGTTACTTACTATCACTACTGTTACTTACTATCACTACTTTTACTTACTATCACTACTGTTACTTACTATCACTACTACTACTTACTATCACTACTGTTACTACTTACTATCACTACTGTTACTTACTATCACTACTGTTACTATACTATCACTACTACTACTTACTATCACTACTGTTACTTACTATCACTACTAATACTTACTATCACTACTGTTACTTACTATCACTACTGTTACTTACTATCACTACTACTACTTACTATCACTACTGTTTACTTACTATCACTACTACTGTTACTTACTATCACTACTGTTACTTACTATCACTACTGTTACTTACTATCACTACTGTTACTTACTATCACTACTAATACTTACTATCACTACTGTTACTTACTATCACTACTAATACTTACTATCACTACTATTACTTACTATCACTACTGTTACTTACTATCACTACTGTTACTTACTATCACTACTGTTACTTACTATCAATACTACTACTTACTATCACTACTGTTACTTACTATCACTACTAATACTTACTATCACTACTGTTACTTACTATCACTACTAATACTTACTATCACTACTGTTACTTACTATCACTACTAATACTTACTATCACTACTGTTACTTACTATCACTATAATACTTACTATCACTACTGTTACTTACTATCACTACTGTTACTTACTATCACTACTACTACTTACTATCACTACTGTTACTTACTATCACTACTGTTACTTACTATCACTACTAATACTTACTATCACTACTGTTACTTACTATCACTACTCTAATACTTACTATCACTACTGTTACTTACTATCACTACTACTACTTACTATCACTACTGTTACTTACTATCACTACTGTTACTTACTATCACTACTTTTACTTACTATCACTACTGTTACTTACTATCACTACTGTTACTTACTATCACTACTAATACTTACTATCACTACTGTTACTTACTATCACTACTGTTACTTACTATCACTACTGTTACTACTAATACTACTGTTACTATACTATACTACTTACTTACTATCACTACTAATACTTACTATCACTACTGTTACTTACTATCACTACTGTTACTTACTATCACTACTGTTACTTACTATCACTACTGTTACTTACTATCACTACTGTTACTTACTATCACTACTGTTACTTACTATCACTACTACTACTTACTATCACTACTGTTACTTACTATCACTACTGTTACTTACTATCACTACTACTACTTACTATCACTACTTTTACTTACTATCACTACTGTTACTTACTATCACTACTAATACTTACTATCACTACTGTTACTTACTATCACTACTAATACTTACTATCACTACTGTTACTTACTATCACTACTGTTACTTACTATCACTACTACTACTTACTATCACTACTGTTACTTACTATCACTACTAATACTTACTATCACTACTGTTACTTACTATCACTACTACTACTTACTATCACTACTGTTACTTACTATCACTACTAATACTTACTTACCTATCACTACTGTTACTTACTATCACTACTGTTACTTACTATCACTACTACTACTTACTATCACTACTTTTACTTACTATCACTACTGTTACTTACTATCACTACTAATACTTACTATCACTACTGTTACTTACTATCACTACTAATTACTTACTATCACTACTGTTACTATTATCACTACTGTTACTTACTATCACTACTACTACTTACTATCACTACTGTTACTACTAACTACTACTACTTACTATCACTACTGTTACTTACTATCACTACTAATACTTACTATCACTACTGTTACTTACTATCACTACTAATACTTACTATCACTACTAATACTTACTATCACTACTGTTACTTACTATCACTACTACTACTTACTATCACTACTGTACTTACTATCACTATCACTATACTACTTACTATCACACTGTTACTTACTATCACTACTGTTACTATTATCACTACTGTTACTTACTATCACTACTACTACTTACTATCACTACTGTTACTTACTATCACTACTGTTACTTACTATCACTACTATTACTTACTATCACTACTTACTACTTACTATCACTACTGTTACTTACTATCACTACTACTACTTACTATCACTACTGTTACTTACTATCACTACTGTTACTTACTATCACTACTACTACTTACTATCACTACTGTTACTTACTATCACTACTGTTACTTACTATCACTACTACTACTTACTATCACTACTGTTACTTACTATCACTACTAATACTTACTATCACTACTGTTACTACTATCACTACTACTACTTACTATCACTACAGTTACTTACTATCACTACTGTTACTTACTATCACTACTGTTACTTACTATCACTACTAATACTTACTATCACTACTGTTACTTACTATCACTACTAATACTTACTATCACTACTAATACTTACTATCACTACTGTTACTTACTATCACTACTACTACTTACTATCACTACTGTTACTTACTATCACTACTACTACTTACTATCACTACTGTTACTTACTATCACTACTGTTACTACTATCACTACTGTTACTTACTATCACTACTGTTACTTACTATCACTACAGTTACTTACTATCACTACTGTTACTTACTATCACTACTGTTACTTACTATCACTACTAATACTTACTATCACTACTGTTACTTACTATCACTACTACTACTTACTATCACTACTGTTACTTACTATCACTACTAATACTTACTATCACTACTGTTACTATTATCACTACTACTACTTACTATCACTACTGTTACTTACTATCACTACTACTTACTTACTATCACTACTGTTACTTACTATCACTACTAATACTTACTATCACTACTGTTACTTACTATCACTACTAATACTTACTATCACTACTGTTACTTACTATCAATACTACTACTTACCTATCACTACTGTTACTTACTATCACTACTGTTACTTACTATCACTAATACTACTACTTACTATCACTACTTTACTTACTATCACTACTGTTACTTACTATCACTACTAATACTTACTATCACTACTGTTACTTACTATCACTACTAATACTTACTATCACTACTGTTACTATTATCACTACTACTACTTACTATCACTACTGTTACTTACTATCACTACTGTTACTTACTATCACTACTGTTACTTACTATCACTACTAATACTTACTATCACTACTGTTACTTACTATCACTACTAATACTTACTATCACTACTGTTACTTACTATCACTACTGTTACTTACTATCATCACTACTACTACTTACTATCACTACTGTACTTACTATCACTACTACTGTTACTTACTATCACTACTAATACTTACTATCACTACTGTTACTTACTATCACTACTGTTACTTACTATCACTACTACTACTTACTATCACTACTGTTACTTACTATCACTACTAATACTTACTATCACTACTGTTACTTACTATCACTACTAATACTTACTATCACTACTGTTACTTACTATCACTACTACTACTTACTATCACTACTACTGTTACTATACTACTGTTACTACTATCACTACTGTTACTTACTATTACTACTACTACTATCTATCACTACTGTTACTTACTATCACTACTTGTACTTACTATCATCACTACTGTTACTTACTATCACTACTAATACTTACTATCACTACTGTTACTTACTATCACTACTAATACTTACTATCACTACTACTGTTACTTACTATCACTACTACTACTTACTATCACTACTGTTACTTACTATCACTACTGTTTACTTACTATCACTACTGTTACTTACTATCACTACTAATACTTACTATCACTACTGTTACTTACTATCACTACTACTACTTACTATCACTACTGTTACTTACTATCACTACTGTTACTTACTATCACTACTACTACTTACTATCACTACTGTTACTTACTATCACTACTACTACTTACTATCACTACTAATACTTACTATCACTACTGTTACTATTATCACTACTGTTACTTACTATCACTACTGTTACTTACTATCACTACTAATACTTACTATCACTACTGTTACTTACTATCACTACTGTTACTTACTATCACTACTAATACTTACTATCACTACTGTTACTTACTATCACTACTACTACTTACTATCACTACTGTTACTTACTATCACTACAATTACTTACTATCACTACTGTTACTATTATCACTACTACTACTTACTATCACTACTGTTACTTACTATCACTACTGTTACTTACTATCACTACTAATACTTACTATCACTACTGTTACTACTATCACTACTACTACTTACTATCACTACTGTTACTTACTATCACTACTGTTACTTACTATCACTACTACTTAATATCACTACTGTTACTTACTATCACTACTGTTACTTACTATCACTACTACTACGTTACTACTGTTACTATCATACTGTTACTTACTATCACTACTGTTACTTACTATCACTACTAATACTTACTATCACTACTGTTACTATACTATCACTACTGTTACTTACTATCACTACTACTACTTACTATCACTACTAATACTTACTATCACTACTGTTACTATTATCACTACTACTACTTACTATCACTACTGTTACTTACTATCACTACTACTACTTACTATCACTACTGTTACTTACTATCACTACTAATACTTACTATCACTACTGTTACTTACTATCACTACTACTACTTACTATCACTACTGTTACTTACTATCACTACTACTGTTACTTACTATCACTACTAATACTTACTATCACTACTGTTACTACTATCACTACTACTACTTACTATCACTACTGTTACTTACTATCACTACTGTTACTTACTATCACTACTACTACTTACTATCACTACTGTTACTTACTATCACTACTGTTACTTACTATCACTACTGTTACTTACTATCACTACTACTACTTACTATCACTACAGTTACTTACTATCACTACTGTTACTTACTATCACTACTACTACTTACTATCACTACTACTACTTACTATCACTACAGTTACTCACTATCACTACTACCACTACTACTTACTATCACTACAGTTACTTACTATCACTACTGTTACTTACTATCACTATAGTTACTTACTATCACTACTGTTACTACTATCACTACTAAATTTTTTACTATCACTACTGTTACTTACTATCACTATAGTTACTTACTATCACTACTGTTACTATTATCACTACTAATACTTACTATCACTACTGTTACTTACTATCACTATAGTTACTTACTATCACTACTGTTACTATTATCACTACTAATACTTACTATCACTACTGTTACTTACTATCACTACTGTTACTTGCTATCACTACTGTTACTTACTATCACTATAGTTACTTACTATCACTACTACTACTTACTATCACTACTACTACTTGCTATCACTACTGTTACTTACTATCACTAGTACTACTTACTATCACTACTGCTACTTCTACTCCTTACTATCACTACTGCTACTTACTACTACTTACTATCACTAGTACTACTTACTATCACTACTGCAAAGATAGACAACTACTTACTATCACTAGTACTACTTACTATCACTACTACTACTTAATATCACTACTGCTAGTTACTATCACTACTGCTACCTACTATCACTACCACTACTTACTATCACTACTGCTACTTACTATCACTACTGCTACTTACTATCACTACTGCAAAGATAGACTACTACTTACTATCACTACTGCTACTTACTATCACTACTGCAAAGATAGACTACTACTTACTATCACTACTGCAAAGATAGACTATTACTTACTATCATTACTGCTACTTACTAACTCAGGTTCAGTGGTGCTGCATTCCTGTGCTAGTCTACAAGTTATGCGCTATATATGGGCTGATTAATTAGCCATATACACTGAGTGTACAAAACATTAGGAACACCTTCCTAATCTTGAGTCCTTTGGGTGGTGGACCATTCTTGATATACACAGGAAACTGTTGAGCGTGAAAAACCCAGCAGAGTTGCAGTTCTTGACACAACCCAGTGCGCCTGGCACCTACTACCATACCACGTTCAAAGGTATTTTAATATTTTGTCTTGCCAATTCACCCTCTTGTCACGGATTCAGCCGAGGCTGCCCCTCCTCCTTGCTCGGGCAGGCTTCGACGTTCGTCGTCACCGGAGTACTAGCTGCCACCGATCTATGTTTCTGTGTTCTACTTGTTTTGTCTTTATCGTACACACCTGGTTCCCATTATGTCTATGATTTGTTCCCTATTTAACCCTCTGGCTCCCACTGTGTTTGTTCTATGTTTGGGTGTTATCGACTGGTGAGCGGAATTGTCCTCCCTACGTGGAGTTTATGTTCATTTATATTTACGAGTAAAGTACGTTGTCTACTAGCTCTGTGTCCTGTGCCAGACTCCGTCCTACCGCTGCACCCTGACGCCTGACACTCTCTGAATGGCACACATACACAATTCATGTCTCAATTGTCTAAAGGCTTAAATATCCTTCTTTAACCTGTCTCTTCATCTACACTGATTTGAAGTGGATTTAACAAGTGACATCAATAAGGGATGATAGCTTTCATCTGGAGTCGAGATCAGATAATGGAAACGTACCCGATAGAGATGTGATTCTGAAAGTAATGCACACGTTGTTTGACAAAGTAACTGTAATAATATTACCCAAGTTACGCGTCACTTTAGTCCTTTACTCATAAAATAAATCTGATTACGTAAAACGTTACCTACTTTTGTAACACATTACCCCCCAACACTCCCTGTTACACACACACACAGTACACACACACACACACAGTACACACACACACACACAGTACACACACACACACAGTACACACACACACACACAGAACACACACACACACAGTACACACACACAGTACACACACACACACACACACACAGTACACACACAACCTGTTTCACACACACACACACAGTACACACACAACCTGTTACACACACAGTACACACACACACACAGTACACACACACACGCACAGTACACACACACAGTACACACACACACACACACACACACACAGTACACACACACACACACAGTACACACACACAGTACACACACACACACAGTACACACACAGTACACACACACACACACAGTACACACACACAGTACACACACACACACACACACACACACAGTACACACACACACACACAGTACACACACACAGTACACACACACACACACAGTACACACACAGTACACACACACACACAGTACACACACACAGTACACACACAGTACACACACAACCTGTTACACACACAGTACACACACACACACACAGTACACACACACACAGTACACACACACACAGTACACACACACACACAGTACACACACACACAGTACACACACACAGTACACACACACACACACAGTACACACACAGTACACACACACACAGTACACACACAACCTGTTACACACACAGTACACACACACAGCCTGTTATACACACAGTACACACATGACATCAGTGTCCTGTAATAATGCTCAGAGATGGGGCACCTGTTACGGCTATAACCCACTGAGAGCGTTTCTGAAGAAAGAAGCTGAGCTAACAGCTAACACAAAGCCGAGGCAGTGGGTTGAAGGAGAGACTGGAACGAGATGAGAGTGTGTGGTCTTAAGGCACCCTCCCCCACACTCACAAAAAAACAGATGCCCTCTCCTAGACAAATGAATCCATCAATCCCTATCAGCCCAACATGGCGGCTTTCAAGTTGAATCAAGAACAAATTATTTTTCAATTCTTGGAGAGAGCATGGGAGAGAGAGAGAGAGACAGAGAGAGAGAGAGAGAGAGAGAGAGAGAGAGAGAGAGAGAGAGAGAGAGAGAGAGAGAGAGAGAGAGAGAGAGAGAGAGAGAGAGAGAGAGAGAGAGAGAGAGAGACAGAGAAACAGAGAGACAGAAACAGAGAGACAGACAGACAAAGAGAGACAGACAGAGAGAGAGAGATGAGAGAGAGAGAGAGAGAGAGAGAGAGAGAGAGAGAGAGAGAGAGAGAGAGAGAGAGAGAGAGAGAGAGAGAGAGAGAGAGAGAGAGAGAGCGAGAGAGAGAAACAAGGACCAGAGAGACACCACTCAGTCCTCAAAAGCCTCTAGTTCGGCAGAGAGAGCTGTTTGTTTTCAAAGTCAAAATTACACGGGGGACTGAATCAAACAATGGGCAACGCCAGCCAATCAGTCAGCCAGTAACCAGTCAGCCAGCCAGTAACCAGTCAGCCAGCCAGCCAGCCAGTAACAAGTCAGCCAGTCAGTACCAGTCAGTCAGTCAGCCAGCCAGTACCCAGCCAGCCAGCCAGCCAGTAACTAGTCAGTCAGTCCGTAACCAGTCAGTCAGCCAGTAACCAGTCAGCCAGCCAGCCAGTACCCAGCCAGCCAGCCAGCCATTAACCAGCCAGTCAGCCAGTAAAAAGTCAGTCAGCCAGTCAGTAACCAGCCAGTCAACCAGCCATTAACCAGTCAGCCAGCCAGTAACCAGCCAGTCAGCCAGTAAAAAGTCAGTCAGCCAGCCAGTAACCAGCCAGTCAACCAGCCACCCAGTCAGTCAGCCAGCCAGCCATCCAACCAGTCGGTCAGCCTGCCAGCCAGCCAGTAACCAATCAGTCAGCCTGCCAGTGACCAGTCAGTCAGCCTGCCAGTAACCTGTCAGCCAGCCAGCCAGCCAACCAGTCAGTCAGTCAGCCAGCCAGCCAGCCAGCCAGCCAGCCAGCCAGCCAGCCAGCCAGCCAGCCAGTAACCAGCCAGCCTGCCAGCCACTGCAGCTCTCCTCCCTGCCGTCCTTCTTCTGAAGACTGTGAATGTGTCCCAAATGGCACCCTATGCCCTACTTAGTGCACTACTTTTGACCAGGACCCATTTGGCTTCAGTCAAAAGTAGTGCACTAAATAGGGAATAGGGTGCCATTTAGGATGAAGCCTGGTGTGTGTGTGTGTGTGTGTGTGTGTGTGTGTGTGTCTGTGTGTGTGTGTGTGTTGGTCTGTGTGTTTGTGTGTGTCTGTGTCTGCGTGTGTGTTTGTGTGTATGTGTGTCTGTGTGTGTCTGTGTGTGTGTGTGTGTGTGTGTCTGTGTCTGTGTGTGTGTGTGTGTGTCTGTGTGTGTGTGTGTGTGTGTGTGTGTGTGTCTGTGTCTGTGTCTGCGTGTGTGTGCGTTTCAACCAATCAGCACACATTTACCACATAACTTTTTCCTCGTCAGCGCATTTTCGTGACAAATGGGACAAAATCATTGCATATTGCCAGAATTGTATGTGTGTGTGTGTCTGTGTCTGTGTGTGTGTGTGTGTGTGTGTGTATCTGTCTGTCGGTTTATCCTGAGTGAAAAGCCATGACTCATGCATCCTGCTAATCTGGTTGCAGGTGGTATGGGGAGGGAGGGAGGGAGGGAGGGCAGGGAGGGAGGGAGGGAGGGAAAGAAGGGGGAGAGAGGCACACAAGGTAGTGATCTGCAGTGGGCTACTGCTGCACATTCCTCTTCTTCTACTGTTGAAACATAATGACCACCAGACCTCCCCAGTCTCTCTCTCTCTCTCTAACTCTTCTACTGTCGCGCCCTGGCCTATAGAACTCTAGCTAGATTGGTCAGGGTGTGAATTTCTAGGTTTGTATTTCTATGTTTGGCCGGGTGTTTCCTTAACGTATGTGACATCTACTGTTTTAACATAATAACCACCAGTCTCTCTCTCTCTCTAACTCTTCTACTGTTGTAACATAATAACCACCAGACCTCCCCAGTAGAGTCCTCCCTAGTAATCTCTCTCTTTCTAACAAAGAGCTTCATCAGCAGAACTGTCACAAACACCACCTCCTTCCACCCCTCTCACACTCTCTCTCCCTCTCCTCTCCCTCTCCCCTCTCCCTCTCCCTCTCCTCTCTCCTCTCTCTCTCTCTCTCTCTCTCTCTCTCTCTCTCTCTCTCTCTCTCTCTCTCTCTCTCTCTCCTCTCTCTCTCTCTCTCTCTCTCTCTCTCTCTCTCTCTCTCTCTCTCTCTCTCTCTCTCTCTCACACCTGTGACACTCACCGACTCCGGCTCTATGGACGTTTATAATTGAGCCAGGGTTGTTCATTTTCATGTGTTTGGGTGTATTTCTTTGGTGGTGTTGGGGATGGGTGAGTTTCATTTTGTTTGTGTCAGGTGGTGATTGGTCGATGACTCCCAATCGGAGGTAACGAGTGTCAGCTGTCGGCTCGTTATCTCTGATTGGGAGCCATATATATTCTGTGTGTTTTCTCCTTTGTGTGGTGGGTTATTGTTTCCGTGTTGCTGTTAGTCTGTATCAGTATTTTGAACTTCACGTATCGTCATTTGTTGTTTTTCTTCGTGGTTGCTTTAAATAATAAAGTCATCATGTTCACTCCACGCGCTGCGTATTGGTCCGCTCCTTCAGACGATCGTGACAGAATAACCCACCACAAGAGGACCAAGCGGCGTAACAAGCGGCAACAGGACCTACCCACGCAGGATTTATGGACGCCTCCTAAGGATTTTTGGACATGGGAGGAGATTCGGGCTGGGAAAGGGTCCTTGGGCACAACCGGAGGAATATCACCGCCCTCGTGAAGAGCTGGAGGCAGCTGCAGCCGAGAGGAGGTGGTATGAGGAGGAATATCACACCGCCCTCGTGAAGAGCTGGAGGCAGCTGCAGCCGAGAGGAGGTGGTATGAAGAGGAAGCGCGGAGTCGAGGCTGGAAGCCCGTGGTTACTCCCCAAAAAAAATTTTTTGGGGGGGGCACATGGCTTGGGCGCCTGGGCAGCAGGAGGCTGCCACAGGTAGAGCTGGAGAGAAGGCTATCGGATTACGGGAGCCATTGGCGAGTAGAGGGAGGGAAGTTGTTGTGGCACGGCATGAGAGACTGATGTGTGTTACCAGTCTGGTCCGGTCCGTTCTTGATCCCCAGTTAAGGCCAGTGGTGGGTGTTTCCCGGTACGGACCGGTCTGTTCCTACTCCACGCACCAGGTCCACGATGTGCGTCGCCAGCCCGGCCCGGCCTGTTCCGGCCACTCGCACCAGGGATAAGGTGCGCGTCGCCAGCCCAGGCCCGGCCTGTTCCTGCTCCACGCACGAATCCTACGGGGTGCGTCACCAGTCGGCCAGAGTCTGCCGTCTGCCCAACGGCGCCTGAACTGGCCGTCTGCCCAACGGCGCCTGAACTGCCCGTCGGCCCTATGGCGTCTGAACTGCCCGTCTGTCAAGCGCTGCATAAGCCGCCCGTCTGTACTGAGCCTGCAAAGCCGCCCGTCTGCCATGAGCCTTCAGAGCCGTCCGCCAGATCGGAGCCGCTAGTGCCTTCCGCCAGACAGGAGCCGCTAGAGCCTTCCGCCAGACAGAATCATACACCTGCTATGGAATCAGCAGGAGCCGACGCAACCCATACTAGACTGGAAGCTCAGGTTCGGGACCAGAAAGAGCAGCTCCTGCAGATGGGAGCCGCCCTGCTGGAGGTGATGACTGCAATCCGAGGCTGGGGTCCGCCTCCACCGCCAGCCCTCCCAGCCAGCACCATCAGCCAGCCATGAGCAGCCAGATCTGTCAACCAGCCATGAGCAGCCATGAGCAGCCAGATCCGTCAGCCAGCCATGACATGAGTCAGCCAGCCCACCCAGACCCGTCAGCCAGCCATGAGCAGCCAGATCCGTCAGCCAGCCATGAGCAGCCAGATCCGTCAGCCAGCCATGAGCAGCCAGATCCGTCAGCCAGCCATGAGCAGCCAGATCCGTCAGCCAGCCATGAGCAGCCAGATCCGTCAGCCAGCCATGAGCAACCAGATCCGTCAGCCAGCCATGAGCAGCCAGACCCGTCAGCCAGCCATGAGCAGCCAGATCCGTCAGCCAGCCATGAGCAGCCAGATCCGTCAGCCAGCCATGAGCAGCCAGATCCGTCAGCCAGCCATGAGCAGCCAGATCCGTCAGCCAGCCAGGATCCGCCAGAGCCGTCCAGCCAGGATCCGCCAGAACCGTACTAGCCAGATCCGCCAGAGCCGTCCAGCCAGGATCCGCCAGAGCCGTCCAGCCAAGGATCCGCCAGAGCCGTCAGCCAGGATCCGCCAGAGCCGTCCAGCCAGGATCCGCCAGAGCCGTCCAGCCAGGATCCGCCAGAGCCGTCCAGCCAGGATCCGCCAGAGCCGTCCAGCCAGGATCCGCCAGAGCCGTCCCGCCAGGATCCGCCAGAGCCGTCCAGCCTGGATCCGCCAGAGCCGTCCCGCCCAGGATCCGCCAGAGCCGTCCCGCCAGGATCCGCCAGAGCCGTCCAGCCTGGATCCCCAGAGCCGTCCCGCCAGGATCCGCCAGAGCCGTCCCGCCAGGATCCGCCAGAGCCGTCCCGCCAGGATCCGCCAGAGCCAGCCAGCCAGGATCCCGCCATCTAGTCAGGTGCTGCCCCTTAGCCCGGTGCTGCCCCTTAGTCCTGTACTGCCCTTTAGTCCGGTACTGCCCCGTAGTCCGGTGCTGCCCCTTAGTCCGGTGCTGCCCCCCTGAGTCCGGTGCCGCCCCTTAGCCCGGTGCTGCCCCGTAGTCCGGTACTGCCCCCTTAGCCCGGTGCTGCCCCTTAGTCCTGTACTGCCCTTGAGTCCGGTACTCCCCTAATTAGTGCCCCGGTGCTGCCCCTTGTCCCGGTGCTGCCCCTTATCCCGGTGCTGCCCCTTATCCCGGTGCTGCCCCTTAGGCCGATGCTGCCCCTTAGTCCGGGGGTTGCCCCTTAGTCCAGGTGGGGTTAGGTGGAGGGTGGTCATTGGGAGGAGGCTACCGAAGCAGGTTGTGACTGTGGTGGGGTGGGGATCACGACCGGGGCCAGAGCCGCCACCATGGACAGACGCCCACCCAGACCCTCCCCTAGTCCTGATGTTGGTGCGCCCGGAGTTCGCACCTTTAGGGGGGGTTACTGTGACACTCTGGCTCTATGGACGTTTATAATTGAGCCAGGGTTGTTCATTTTCATGTGTTTGGGTGTATTTCATTTGGTGGTGTTGGGGATGGGTGAGTTTTCATTTTGTTTGTGTCAGGTGGTGATTGGTCGATGACTCCCAATCGGAGGTAACGAGTGTCAGCTGTCGGCTCGTTATCTCTGATTGGGAGCCATATATATTCTGTGTGTTTTCTCCTTTGTGTGGTGGGTTATTGTTTCCGTGTTGCTGTTAGTCTGTATCAGTATTTTGAACTTCACGTATCGTCATTTGTTGTTTTTCTTCGTGGTTGCTTTACATAATAAAGTCATCATGTTCACTCCACGCGCTGCGTATTGGTCCGCTCCTTCAGACGATCGTGACACACCCACACAACATGATGGATTGTCAGAGACTTCAGGAGTGTCATGTTTGTTGAGGAACAGGCAAGGCTCATTCTGTGTATTTATAAAACATATCATTTCCTTCTATCTGCAGTACGCTGGCCGTCTTGGCATCCCTCTCCATCTCCCTCTCTTGGCATTGTTTGTGAAACCTCAGACGGATATCATCTCTCTTTCTCTCCTCTCTCTCTCTTCCTCTCTTCCTCCCTCTCTCTCTCCCCCTCCCTCTCCTTCTCTCCTTCTCTCTCGCACTCTCTCTCTCGCTCTCTCTCTCTCGGTCTCTCTATCCTTTTTCTCTGTCTCTCTTCCTCCCTCTCTCTCTCTATCTCTCTCTCTCTCTCCATCCCGTCTGGATCACCAAAGAACAACAAAGCAAATACATCTGCAGCTAGCTTTCATTTCAGGGGCTGTCAGCTCTACGTTTCTCTCTCTGTGTGTGTAAGTTCTGTGGTGTGTGTGTGTGTGTGTGTGTGTGTGTGTGTGTGTGTGTGTGTGTGTGTGTGTGTGCGTGCGTTGCCCTGGGGCGGATGGTATAACAAAAACAAGACTTGGACTCCAATGGTTCAGGGGAAAGCTCCTAAACAGGGCTGGAAGCAGCCAACAAACCGGTGGGAGAGGACAGATAAGAAGAGATAGGAGACCACTAGGTTCTCACTGTACTGACAGTCCAGGTTATCCTCTATAGGTTCTCACTGTACTGACAGTCCAGGTTATCCTCTATAGGTTCTCACTGTACTGACAGTCCAGGTTATCCTCTATAGGTTCTCACTGTACTGACAGTCCAGGTTATCCTCTATAGGTTCTCACTGTACTGACAGTCCAGGTTATCCTCTATGGGTTCTCACTGTACTGACAGTCCAGGTTATCCTCTATAGGTTCTCATTGTACTGACAGTACAGATTATCCTCTATAGGTTCTCACTGTACTGACAGTCCAGGTTATCCTCTATAGGTTCTCACTGTACTAACAGTCCAGATTATCCTCTATAGGTTCTCACTGTACTGACAGTCCAGGTTATCCTCTATAGGTTCTCACTGTACTGACAGTCCAGGTTATCCTCTATAGGTTCTCACTGTACTGACAGTCCAGATTATCCTCTATAGGTTCTCACTGTACTGACAGTCCAGATTATCCTCAATAGGTTCTCACAGTCCAGATTATACTCTATAGGTTCTCACTGTACTGACAGTCCAGATTATCCTCTATAGGTTCTCACTGTACTGACAGTCCAGGTTATCCTCTATAGGTTCTCACTGTACTGACAGTCCAGGTTATCCTCTATAGGTTCTCACTGTACTGACAGTCCAGATTATCCTCTATAGGTTCTCACTGTACTGACAGTCCAGATTATCCTCTATAGGTTCTCACTGTACTGACAGTCCAGGTTATCCTCTATAGGCTCTCACTGTACTGACAGTCCAGGTTATCCTCTATAGGTTCTCACTGTACTGACAGTCCAGATTATCCTCTATAGGTTCTCACTGTACTGACAGTCCAGGTTATCCTCTATAGGTTCTCACTGTACTGACAGTCCAGGTTATCCTCTATGGGTTCTCACTGTACTGAC
Organism: Coregonus suidteri; assembly: GCA_036851935.1. Classification (NCBI taxonomy): domain Eukaryota; kingdom Metazoa; phylum Chordata; class Actinopteri; order Salmoniformes; family Salmonidae; genus Coregonus; species Coregonus suidteri. Next base: position 52,953,952 of record CM072229.1, on the reverse strand, counting down.
AGTCCAGGTTATCCTCTATAGGTTCTCACAGTCCAGATTATACTCTATAGGTTCTCACTGTACTGACAGTCCAGATTATCCTCTATAGGTTCTCACTGTACTGACAGTCCAGGTTATCCTCTATAGGTTCTCACTGTACTGACAGTCCAGGTTATCCTCTATAGGTTCTCACTGTACTGACAGTCCAGATTATCCTCTATAGGTTCTCACTGTACTGACAGTCCAGATTATCCTCTATAGGTTCTCACTGTACTGACAGTCCAGGTTATCCTCTATAGGCTCTCACTGTACTGACAGTCCAGGTTATCCTCTATAGGTTCTCACTGTACTGACAGTCCAGATTATCCTCTATAGGTTCTCACTGTACTGACAGTCCAGGTTATCCTCTATAGGTTCTCACTGTACTGACAGTCCAGGTTATCCTCTATGGGTTCTCACTGTACTGACAGTCCAGATTATCCTCTATAGGTTCTCACTGTACTGACAGTCCAGATTATCCTCTATAGGCTCTCGCTTAATTAATTTGGCATGACTCCCAAGACCATCATGAACTTCTACAGATGCACCATTGAGAGTGGTGTTGTCATGATGTCAGGATTTGGACTTTGATATGATATCAGGTTTAGTATCACAATACTCAATACATTACATTTTAGTCATTTAGCAGACGCTCTTATCCAGAGCGACTTACATTTAGTGAATGCATTTTTTTTTTTTTCATACTGGCCCCGGTGGGAAACGAACCCACATCCCTGCCGGCCAAACCCTCCCCTATCTTGGATGACGCTGGACCAATTGTGCGCCGCCCATGGGTCTCCCGGTTGCGGCCGGCTGCGACAGAGCCTGGACCCGAACCAGGATCTCTAGTGGCACAGCTAGCACTGCGATGCAGTGCCTTAGACCACTGTGCCACTCGGGAGTTCAATACCATCACGATACTCGATAACAAAATGTTACCATAACGATACCAAAACAGCACCACCACAAAAAAAGAATGCAAACAGTATTCGCCAACGTCACAGAATGGCACTTGATCCAGACAGATAAACTACTTAGTTCAATATTATTTAATTCATTTTTTTTTAATCAACTTTGTTTCAGTGACAGCCGTGTATGTATGCATTAATTAATCAATTATACAAATAAAACAATCAATTTGACTTTGTTTTGAACCAAATCTAACTACATAATGGTAATAATTTATTTGAAAGGTAAATCTCTATTGATAACTGGGTAAATCAAGATGTAGCCTACGTCTTTTCATAATACAGGTGAATGCATATTATTCAATAGGAGTGTATGCATGCATTGAGCTATTGAGCATGTTTTGGCTGATTTCATGGGGCTACAGATGACAATCTGTTTCCCTTCCATTTGGGACTTATTTTATTGTACTGATCAGCAACATTTGCATTGAAGTCATATATATATATATATATATATATATATATATATATATATATATATATATATATATATAACAAAATGTGCGCTGTCTCCTTAACCAGTAATGATATCATTCATGAGGCAGTCAGTTCGCTGAGGCAATATATCATCTTTGGGAGAGACGTGAGAGAGATTGTGAATTGATGTTAGTTTTAGCTGTCAGCTAGCAAGTAAAGTTAGCCTACAATTAAAGCTGGAAGTTACCGGTATCTTCTTCCATTGTAAAGTGTTCTAGCCTGTATGGACGCTGTTTTGCGAACAGTAATTAAACGTTTGAACATTTCTACATGCTGTGTCACATTATTCAAGTGTGCATCATGGGTGGGGAGCTAACATGATGCAGACCAGACTCCCAGTGCAGGCTAGCAGTGAGTTAGTGGAGCAGGCAGGGTGGGGAGCTAACATGATGCAGACCAGACTCCCAGTGCAGGCTAGCAGTGAGTTAGTGGAGCAGGCAGGGTGGTCTATAATAAGGGGTCGGCTGCGCTGATAGACATGCTTGATCCATGGGACATATCTGACAGAAGTACTGAAAGTACCATCATGACCTTACCCAAAATTAAGGAAATCTTTGACTTTGTACAGACTCAGTGAGCATAGCCTTGCTATTGAGAAAGGCCGCCGTAGGCAGACCTGGCTCTCAAGAGAAGACAGGCTATGTGCACACTGCCCACCAAATGAGGTGGAAACTGAGCTGCACTTCCTAACCTCCTGCCAAATGTGTGACCATATTAGAGACACATATTTCCTTCAGATTACACAGACCCACAAAGAATTTGAAAACAAATCCAATTGGGATAAACTCCCATATCTATTGGGTGAAATACCACAGTGTGCCATCACAGCAGCAAGATTTGTGACCTGTTGCCACAAGAAAAGGGCAACCAGTGAAGAACAAACACCATTGTAAATACAACCCATATTTATGTTTATTAATTTTCCCATTTGTACTTTAACTATTTGCACATCATTACAACACTGTAAATATACATAATATGACAATTGCAATGTCTTTATTATTTTGGAACTTTTGTGAGTGTAATATTTACTGTTAATATTTACTGTTTACTATCTACTTCACTTGCTTTGGCAATGTAGACATATGTTTCCCATGCCAATAAAGCCCTTACATTGAATTGAATTGAATTGAGACAGAGACAGAGACAGAGACAGAGAGAGAGAGAGAGAGAGAGAGAGAGAGAGAGAGAGAGAGAGAGAGAGAGAGAGAGAGAGAGAGAGAGAGAGAGAGAGAGATGAGAGAGAGAGAGAGAGAGAGAGAGAGAGAGAGAGAGAAGAGAGAGAGAATATTCAAGGTCTGAGTTTATCTGCCTTTGGCCTAAAGAGCAGAAACCCAGAAATTGGAAATATAGACATGGTATAGAGGAGACGGACCCACTGGTTGCCCTCTAGGTTACAGAGAGCTGGTAGTCCCATCCACCAGGTGTGAAAAGGGAAGAGACTCAGGGGGTATGCTAATCTAGATCAGACCTAACCTACGCTACTCAATTAAACAAAACAGGAATATTTTACATCTGGTAAGAAATATAAATTAGGCAATTATCTCAACAGAGAAAAATTTCCTTCTGTGTGTTACATACAGTGCTTTCAGAAAGTATTCATACCCCTTGACGTATTCCACATTTAGTTGTGTTACAGCCTGAATTCAAAATTGATTAAATTGATATTTTGTTCTCACCCATCGACACACAATACCAAAGTAAAAACATGTTTTTAGAGATTTTTTTAAATGTATTGAAAAGGAAATGCAGAAATATCTCATTTACATAAGTATTCACACCCCTAAGTCAATAATTTGTAGAAGCACCTTTGACAGCGATTACAGCTGTGAGTCTTTCTGGGTAAGACTCTAAGAGCTTTGCACATCTGGATTGTACAATATTTGCCCATTATTATTTTTAAAAGTCTTCCAGAGCGACTTACAGTTAGTGAGTGCATACATTTTTTTTTTTCTCTTCATACTGGCCCCCCCGTGGGAATCGAACCCACAACACTGCCGTTGCAAACTGAGTTAGCAAGGACGCCTTTGTAGTGACTGGGTATATTGATACACCATCCAAAGCCTAATTAATTTATTCACCATGCTCAAAGGGATATTCAATGTCTGCTTTTTATTATTTTTACCCATCTACCAATCGGTGCCCCTCTTTGGGAGGCATTGAAAAACCTCCCTGGTCTTTGTGGTTGAATCTGTGCTGGAAATTCACTACTCGATTGAGGGACCTTACAGATAATTGTGTGGGGTACAGAGATGGGGTAGTTATTCAGAAATCATATTAACCACTATTACTGAACACGAAATGAGTCAAATCATTGTCAGGCTTGCTGAATGTGGATGTGGTGCAGGAATCAGGCGCAGGACACAGAAGCTTAGTCCAACAGACTTTAGTCACAAAAATACAAAAAACGAGCCTCAAAAGAGCCGGAGGCGAGCGATTACGCACACAAGGCGTAACTACAAAATACAAAGCAAAACACGCACAACCGTGCGCAAAACCTCTTCAACACAGAGAGGAGCAAAACTAACAGCAACAGTAGACAGAGACTAACCAAAAGAGAAACTTATAGGAGACATAATCAACCAAACAGGAAACACAGGTGTACACAATCAGACAAACCAAACAGACATCGAAAACATCAAACGGTGATAGCTAGTACTCCGGAGACGACGACCCGCCGAAGCCTGCCCGAACAAGGAGGAGGAGCAGCCCTCGGCCCGAAACCGTGACAATCATATAAAAGTTTATTGGTGGCGTACACGGTTTAGCAAATGTTATAGCGGGTGCAGAGAAATGCTTTTGTTAATAGCTCCTAACAATGCAGTAAACTGTCAAACAGGTACACAAATAATCAATTAATAAAAACAGAAAGAACAACAAGAAATCAAGAAATTTTGGAACAAATCTAATTAACAACCCAAATAGCACCGTAACAGTAATCCAATTAACAACTGAAATAGCACTGTAGCAGGAATCTAATGAAACAACCCAAATAGCACTGTAACAGTAATCTAATTAACAACCCAAATAGCACTGTAACAGTAATCCGATTAACAACCCAAATAGCGCTGTAACAGTAATCCAATTAACAACCCAAATAGCGCTGTAACAGTAATCCGATTAACAACCCAAATAGCACTGTAACAGTAATCCGATTAACAACCCAAATAGCACTGTAACAGTAATCCGATTAACAACCCAAATAGCACTAAGAACACCTTCCTACTATTAAGACCCCCCCCACACACCACAAACTTCTGCCATCAGAACAGCGTCAAATCGTTGGGCATGGACTCTACAAGGTGTCGAACGCGTTTTCCACAGGGATGCTGGCTCATGTTGACTTCCAATGCTTTCCCACAGTTGTGTCAAGTTGGCTGGATGTCCTTTGGGTGGTGGACCATTCTTGATACACACACAGGAAACTGTTGAGCGTGAAAAACCCAGCAGCGTTGCAGTTCTTGACACAAACCGGTGCGCCTGGCACCTACTACCATACCCTGTTCAAAGGCACTTCAATATTTTGTCTTGCCCATTCACCCTCTGAATGGCACACATACACAATCCATGTCTCAATGTGTCTCAAGGCTGAAAAATATTTCTTTAACCTGTCTCCTCCCCTTCATCTACACTGATCTGAAGTGGATTTTAACAAGTGCTATCAATAAGGGATCATGGCTTTAACCTAGATACACCTGGTCAGTCTATGTCATGGAAAGAGCAGGTGTTCATAATGTTTTGTACAGTCAGTGTAAGTCCTAATCCGAAACTTCACTCGGTTGGCATCTTCAAATTATCCCCAAAAACTCCCCATGTTCACATTTTCCATGCGTCCATTAAATATTGTCTAGTGTTGAGTTTTCCATGACTAGCGAGGTAATGTGATGTGTTTTTTCTGGAAGCAGAGGAGAGGTGCTGTGGTTTGGGTTGTGGTTTTAGGGGAGTGGACCTCACAGTATGTGTGTGCGTGTGTGCGTGTGTGCGTGTGTGCGTGTGTGTGTTGTGTGTGTGTGCGTGTGTGTGCGTGCGTGTGTGTGCGTGTGTGTGTGTGTGTGTGTGTGTGCGTGCGTGTGTGATGGAGTTTTGGGGCGTGTAACAGGGACCCAGGGCCAGGTCATTCCAGGGAGGGAGTTGATTTCCCGTCATCAAGCTGTATTGTTCATGCACTCCAATACACACACAAACACAAACTCTGCCTAGACCTGCCAAGCTGGGCTATGTTGCTGAGAGAGAGAGGAGAGAGAGAGAGAGAGAGAGAGAGAGAGAGAGAGAGAGAGAGAGAGAGAGAGAGAGAGAGAGAGAGAGAGAGAGAGAGAGAGAGAGAGAGAGAGAGAGAGGGAGAGAGAGTTGGACTCCCAACTCAGGAAGTAACGAAGTAGAGAGACCTTTTAAGAGCAGAGAGAGCAGGCCGGCCATCTCACAGCCCTTCACCAGTCCCTTTCATCTAGCTGTACTCACCAGTCCATTAACAAGAGATCCAGACAGATATTACATCTAGCTGTACTCACCAGTTCTGTCAGACTGCTCTGCTGCTCTCTAGGAGAAGTGGTAGGAGATGGGGGTCAGATGTCGCCAGTCTGTCACACTGCTCTGGTGCTCTCTAGGAGAAGTGGTAGGAGATGGGGGTTCTTGGCGTTCCCCTTGTCGTTTTTCCTATTTTGTTGCATTACAACCTGTAATTTAAATTGATTTTTATTTGGATTTCATGTAATCGACATAAACAAAATAGTCCAAATTGGTGAAATGAAATGAAAAAAATTACTTGTTTCAAAAACTTGGTGCGTCCATATGTATTCAACCCCTTTGCTATGAAGCCCCTAATGAAGATCTGGTGCAACCAATTACCTTCAGAAGTCACATAATTAGTTAAATAAAGTCCACCTGTGTGCAATCTAAGTGTCACATGATCTGTAACATGATCTCAGTATATATACACCTGTTCTGAAAGGCCCCAGAGTCTGCAACACCACTAAGCAAGGGGCACCACTAAGCAAGGGGCACCACTAAGCAAGGGCCACCACTAAGCAAGGGGCACCACTAAGCAAGGGGCACCACTAAGCAAGCGGCACCATGAAGACCAAGGAGCTCTCCTCCAAACAGGTCAGGGACAAAAGTTGTGGAGAAGTACAGATCAGGGTTGGGTTATAAAAAAAATATCTGAAACTTTGAACATCCCACGGAGCACCATTAAATCCATTATTTCAAAAATTGAAAGAATATGGCACCACAACAAACCTGCCAAGAGAGGGCCGCCCACCAAAACTCACGGACCAGGCAAGGAGGGCATTAATCAGAGAGGCAACAAAGAGACCAAAGATAACCCTGAAGGTGCTGCAAAGCTCCACAGCGGAGATTGGCGTATCTGTCCATAGGACCACTTTAAGCCGTACACTCCTCAGAGCTGGGCTTAACGGAAGAGTGGCCAGAAAAAAGCCATTGCTTGAAGAAAGAAATAAGCAAAAGTCATGTGCGAGACTCCCCAAACATATGGAAGAAGCTACTCTGGTCAGTTAAGACTAAAATTGAGCTTTTTGGCCATCAAGGAAAACGCTATGTCTGGCGCAAAACCAACACCTTTCATCACCCCAAGAAACATCGGCAGGGACTGGGAAACTAGTCAGAATTGAAGGAATGATATATGGCGCTAAATACAGGGAAATTCTTGAGGGAAACCTGGTTTCAGTCTTCCAGAGATTTGAGACTGGGACGGAGGTTCACCTTCCAGCAGGACAATGACCCTAAGCATACTGACAAAGCAACACTCGAGTGGTTTAAGGTGAAATATTTAAATGTCTTGGAAGGGCCTAGTCAAAGCCCAGACCTCAATCCAATTGAGAATCTGTGGTATGACTTAACATATAGAGACATACCCCAAGAGACTTGCAGCTTATTTGCTGCAAAAGGGGCTCT
>CM072229.1:52922567-52946079 GCA_036851935.1 Coregonus suidteri | reverse complement strand
TTTTTCCTGTCTCTTTTCCTCCCCCCCCTCTCTCTATCCTCTCTCTCTCCCCAACCCGTCTGATACCAAAAAACAAAAAAGCAAAAAACCATCTGAAAGGCTGGGTTGCATTTCAGGGGCTTTTCACCCTCTACGTTTTTCTCTCGGTGGGGGTGTAATTTGTGTGGGGTTTTGTGTGTGTCGTGGGTGTGTGTGTTTGGTGGTGTTTTATGTGTTGTGTGTGTGTGGGGTGTGGGGTGTGTGTGTGTGTGTGGTGCGGCTTTTGCCCTGGGGCCCCGGATGGTTAACAAAAACCCAAAGACTTGGGGAAACCCCAAGGGGTTCGGGGGAAAGTCCTAAACAGGGCTGGAAGCACCCAAAAAAAAACCGGGGGAGGGGGAAAGAAAATAAGAGATAGGAAAAACCACTGGGTTTTCTCACCTTTTTACTGACTTTCCAGGTTCCTCTTGGGTTTTCCCCTGTACGGGGACAGCCCGATTACCCTTTCTATAGGTCTCACTGTATTTACGGGCCGGTTTCCCCCTTATAGGTTCTCACTGAAACTGACAGTCCCCGGGTTTTTCCTCTAAAAGGTTTTCACTGTACTGCCCGCCCAAATTTTCCTCTAATAGGTTCTCCCCTTTTACGGGACAGTCCGGGGTTATCCTCTATGGGCCTCCCACTGTCCGGGGACAGTCCGGTTATCCTCTATGGGTTTCTCCTGAAAGACAGCCCCGGTTATCCTCTAGGGGGTTTCTAACTGTACTGACGCCGGGGTTATCCTCTATAGGTTCCACGTACTGACAGTCCGGTTTAAATCCTCAAAGGGTTTCCCTCACTGTACTAACCAGTCCAGGTTACCCTTTAATAGGTTCTCACTGACTGACAGTCCAGAAAAATCCTCTAAGGTTCCCCACTGTACGGGCCCGCCCAAGGTTTTTTCCTCTATAGGTTTAAACTGTACTGAAATCCCAGGTTATCCTCTTGGTTTCACTGTACGGACAGCCCAAAGGTTATCCTCTATAGGTTTCCACGTACTGACAGTCCAGGTTTCCTCTATAGGTTCCACTGTACTAACAGTCCAGTTATCCTATATAGGTTCTCAACTGTACTGACAGTCATGTTATCCTCTATAGTTCTCACTGTACTGACAGTCCAGGTTATTCCCATAGTTTCTCACTGTACTGACAGGTCGATTCTCCTCTGATAGGTTCTCACTGACTGACAGTCCAAATATCCTCTACAGTTATCACTGTACTGACAGTCCAGATCCCCTCTATAGTTTCCACTGTACTGACAGTCCAGATATCCTCTATAGGTTCTCACTGTACTACTGACATAGGTCCACGGTAGACAGTTAGGATTTCCTCTATAGGTTCTCCACTGTTATGACAGTCCAGATTATTCCTCTAGAGGTTCTCACGTGTACGACAGTCCAGATTCCCTTCTAAGCTTTCTCACTACTGACAGTCCAGATTATCCTCTATAGGTATAGGGATTCTCACTGTACTGACAGTCCAGGGTTATCCTCTATAGGTTCTCACTGTACTGGACAAGATGTCCAGATTATCACTCTATAGGCTCTCACTGTACTGGACAGTCCAGATTATACCCTATAGGTTCTTTTTTTCACTGTACTGACAGTCCAGATTATCCTCTATAGGTTCTCACTGTACTGACAGTCCAGATTATCCCTATAGGTTCTCACTGTACGACAGTCCAGATTATCCTCTATGGCTCTCACTGTACTGACAGTCAAGATTATATAATCTATAGGTTCTCACTGTACTGACCAGTCCAGGTTATACTCTATGGTTATACTCTATAGGCTCTCGCTTAATAATTGGGCATGACTCCCAAGACCATCATGAACTTCTACAGATGCACAATTGAGAGTGGTTGTTGTCATGGATGTCAGGATTTGGACTTGGATATGATATCAGGTTAGTATTACAATATCTGTCAAAGTACATTACATTTTAGTCATTTAGCAGACGCTCTTATCCAGAGCGACTTTACATTTAGTGAATTGCCACAAATTTTTTTTTTTCATACTGTGCCCCCCCATGGGAAACGAACCCACCTCCCTGCCGGCCATAACCCTCCCCTATTTTGGATGACGCTGGACCAAATTGTGCGCCGCCCATGGGTCTCCAGGTTGCTGGCCGGCTGCGACAGAGCCTGGACCCGAACCAGGATTCTCTAGTGGCACAGCTAGCCACTGCGATTGCAGTGCCTTAGACCACTGTGCCACTCGGGAGTTCAATACAATCACGATATCTCGATAACAAAATTGTTACCATAACGATACCAAAACAGCACCACCACAAAAAAGAATGCAAACAGTATTCGCCAACGTCACAGAAATGGCCACTTGATCCAGACAGATAAAAAAATACTTAGTCAATATTATTACATTCATAATTTTTTTTATCAACCTTTGTTTCAGCGACAGCCGTGTATGTATGCATTAATTAATAAATTATACAAATAAAACAATCAATTTGACTTTGTTTTGAATCAAATCTAACTACATAAGGTAATAATTTATTTGAAAGGTAAATCTCTATTGATAAACTGGGTAACTCAAGATGTAGCCTACGTCTTTTCAAAATACAGGTGAAATGCATATATTCAATAGGAGTGTATGCATGCATTGAGCTATTGAGAATGTTTGGCTGATTTCATGGGGATACAGATGACAAATCTGTTTCCCTTCATTTGGGGACTTATTTCTATGTACTGATCAGCAAACATTTGCATAGAAGTCTTATATATATATATATATATATATATATAATATATATAATATATATATATATATATAAATAACAAAATGTGCGCTGTCTCCTTAACCAGTAATTGATATCATTATGAGGGCAGTCAGTTCGCTGAGGCAATATATCATCTTTGGGAGAGACGTGAGAGAGATTGTGAATTGATGTTAGTTTAGTTTTAGCTGTCAGCTAGCCAAGGAAAGTTAGCCTACAATTAAAGCTGGAAGTTACCGGTATCTTCTTCCATTGTAAAGTGTTCAAGCCTGTTCTAGCCTGTATGACGCTGTTTGCGAACAGTAATTAAACGTTTTGAACATTTCTACATGCTGTGTCACATTATTCAAGTGTGCATCATGGGTGGGGAGCTAACATGATGCAGGACCAGACTCCAAGTGCAGGCTAGGCAGTGAGTTAGTGGAGCAGGCAGGGTGAGGGAGCTAACATGATGCAGACCAGGACTCCCAGTGCAGGGCTAGCAGTGAGTTAGTGGAGCAGGCAGGGTGGGGAGCTAACATAATGCAGACCAGACTCCAGTGCAGGCTAGCAGTGGTAGTGGAGCAGGTAGGGGTGGGGAGCTAACATGATGCAGACCAGACTCCAGTGCAGGCTAGCAGTGAGTTAGTGGAGCAGGCAGGGTGGGGAGCTAACATGATGCAGACAGACCTCCCAGTGCAAACATGATGCAGACCAGACTCCCAAGTGCAGGATAAGCAGTGAGTTAGTGGAGCAGGCAGGGTGGGGAGCTAACATAATGCAGACCAGACTCCCAGTGCAGGCTAGCAGTGAGTTAGTGGAAGCCAGGTAGGGTGGGGAGCTAACATGATGCAGACCAGACTCCCAGTGCAGGCTAGCAGTGAGTTAGTGAGCAGGCAAGGTGGGGAGCTAACCATGATGCAGACCAGACTCCCAGTGCAGGCTAGCAGTGAGTTAGTGGAGCAGGGCTGGGTGGGGAGCTAACATGATGCAGACCAGACTCCCAGTGCAGGCTAGCAGTGAGGTTAGTGGAGCAGGCAGGGTGGGGGAGCTAACATGATGCAGACCAGATCTCCCAGGGCAGGTTAGCAGTGAGTTAGTGGAGCAGGCAGGGTGGGGAGCTAACATGATGCAGCCCAGACTCCCAGTGCAGGCTAGCAGTGTAGTTAGTGGAGCAGGGAGGCAGGGTGGGGAGCTAACATGATGCAGACCAGACTCCCAGTTGCAGGCTAGCAGTGAGTTAGTGGAGCAGGCAGGGTGGTCTATAATAAGGGTCGGCTGCGCTGATAGACATGCTTGATCCATGGGGACATATCTGACAGAAGTACTGAAAGTACCATCCACCCCCCCCCCCCCCCCGTGACCCTTACCAAAAAATTAAGGAAATTCTTTGATTTGTACAGACTCAGTGAGCATAGCCTTGCTATGAGAAAGGCCGCCGTAGGCAGACCTGGCTCTCAAGAGAAGACAGGCTATGTGCACACTGCCCCACCAAATGAAGTAGAAGAAACTGAGCTGCACTTCCTAACCTCCTGCCAAATGTGTGACGCATATTAGAGACACATATTTCCTTCAGATTACACCCAGACCCACAAAAGAATTTGAAAACAAATCCAATTCGGGATAAAACTCCATAATCTATTGGGTGAAATACCACAGTGTGCCATCACAGCAGCAAGATTTGGGACCCTGTTGCCACAAGAGATAAGGGCAACCAGGTGAAGAACAAACACCATTGTAAATACAAACCCCATATTTAGTTTATTAATTTTTTACCATTTGTACTTTAACTATTTTGCACATCATTACAACACTGTAAAATATACATTATATATGACAATTGCAATGTCTTTATTATTTTGGAACTTTTGTGAGTGTAATATTTACTGTTAATATTTACTGTTTACTATCTACTTCACTTGCTTTGGCAATGTAGACATATGTTTCCCATGCCAATAAAGCCCTTACATTGAATTGAATTGAGACAGAGACAGAGACAGAGACAGAGACAGAGACAGAGACAGAGACAGAGACAGAGACAGCAGACAGAGACAGAGACAGAGAGAGAGAGAGAAAGATGCAGAGAGAGAGATGAGGAGAGAGAGAGAGAGAGAGAGAGAATATTCAAGGTCTGAGTTTATCTGCCTTTGGCCTAAAGAGCAGAAACCCAGAAATTGGATTGAAATATAGACATGGTTATAGAGGAGACGGACCCACTGGTTGCCCTCTAGGTTACAGAGAGCTGGTAGTCCCATCCACCAGGTGTGAAAAGGGAAGAGACTCAGGGGGGTATGCTAAATCTAGATCAGACCTAACCTACGCTACTCAATTTAAACAAAACAGGAATATTTTACATCTGGTAAGAAATATAAATAGGCAATTATCTCAACAGAGAAAAATGTCCTTCTGTGTGTTACATACAGTGCTTCAGAAAGTATTCATAACCCTTGACGTATTCCACATTTAGTTGTGTTACAGCCTGAATTCAAAATTGATTAAATTGATATTTTGTTCTCACCCATCGACACACAATACCAAAGTAAAAACATGTTTTTAGAGATTTTTTTAAATGTATGAAAAGGAAAAATGCAGAAAATATCTCATTACATAAGTATTCACACCCCTAAGTCAATAATTTGTAGAAGCACCTTTGACAGCGATTACAGCTGTGAGTCTTTCTGGGTAAGACTCTAAGAGCTTTGCACATCTGGATTGAACAATATTTGCCCATTATTATTTTTAAAAGTCTTCCAGAGCGACTTACAGTTAGTGAGTGCATAATTTTTTTTTTCTTTCATACTGGCCCCCCGTGGGGAATCGAAAACCCACAACACTGGCGTTTGCAAACTGAGTTACCAAGGACGCCTTTGTAGTGACTGGGTATATTGATACACCATCCAAAGCCTAATTAATTATTCACCAGTGCTCAAAGGGATATTCAATGTCTGCCTTTTATTATATTTAACCATCTCTACCAATTGGCTGCCCCTCTGTGGGAGGCATTGAAAAACCTCCCTGGAATTTTGTGGTTGAATCTGTGCTGGAAATTCACTACTCGATTGAGGGACCTTACAGATAATTGTGTGGGGTACAGAGATGGGGTAGTTATTCAGAAATCATATTAACCACTATTACTGAACACGAAATGAGTCAAATCATATAAAAGTTTATTGGTGGCGTACACGGTTTAGCAAATGTTATAGCGGGTGCAGAGAAATGCTTTTGTTAATAGCTCCTAACAATGCAGTAAACTGTCAAACAGGTACACAAATAATCAATTAATAAAAACAGAAAGAACAACAAGAAATCAAGAAATTTTGGAAACAAATCTAATTAACAACCCAAATAGCACCGTAACAGTAATCCAATTAACAACCGAAATAGCACTGTAACAGTGATCCGATTAACAACCCAAATAGCACTGTAACAGTAATCCGATTAACAACCCAAATAGCACTGTAACAGTAATCCAATTAACAACCCAAATAGCGCTGTAACAGTAATCCGATTAACAACCCAAATAGCACTGTAAACAGTAATCCGATTAACAACCCCAAATAGCACTGTAACAGTAATCCGATAACAACCCAAATAGCACTGTAACAGTATCCGATAACAAACCCAAATAGCACTTGTTTAACAGTAATCCAATTAACAACCCAAATAACGCGCTGTAACAGTAATCCGATAACAACCCAAATAGCACTGTAACAGTAATCGATTAACAACCCAAATCTAGCACCGTAAACAGTAATCCGATTAACAACCCCAATAGCACTGTAACAGTAATCCAATTAAACAACCCAAATAGCCATGTAACAGTAATCCGATGTAACAACCCAAATAGCACTGTAACAGTAATCAATTAACAACCCCAATAGCACTGTACAGTAACAAACCAAATCCAACAGTAATCGATAACAACCCCAATAGCACTGTTAACAGTAATCCAATTAAAACAACCTGTACCGTAATAGCACTGTAACAGTAATCCAATTAACAACCCAAAATAAGCACATGTAAAAAGGTAAATTAAACAACCCCAATAGCACTGTAACAGTAATCCAATTAACAACCAAATGAGCACTGAACAGTAATCCAATTAACAACCCAAATAGCACTGTAACAGTAATCCGATTAACAACCCAAATAGCACTGTAACAGTAATCCGATTAACAACCCAAATAGCACTGTAACAGTAATCCGATTAACAACCCAAATAGCACTGTAACAGTAATCCAGTAATCCGAATTAACAACCCAAATAGCACTGTAACAGTAATCCAATTAAACAACCCAAATAGCACTGTCTAACTAGTAATCCGATTAACAACCCAAATAGCACTGTAAACAGTAATCCAATTAACAACCCAAATAGCGCTGTACCAGAATTCCGATTAAACAAAACCAAATAGGTAACCCAAAATTCCAATGTAACAACCCAAATAGCAGTAACGATGTGATAACAGTACATCCAATTAACAACCGCTGAAATAGCCGACTGTAACAGTAATCCGATTAAACAACCCATAATAGCAACTGTATACAGTAATCACTGTTAACAACCCATAATAGCGCTGTTAGCGCTTGTAACAGTAATCCGGATTAACAACCCAAATAGCACTGTAACAGTAATCCAATTAACAACCCAAATAGCCTGTAAACAAGTAATCCAGATTAACACCCGAAATAGCACTGTAACAGTTGAATCGATTAACAAACCAAATAGCGCTGTAACAGTAATTCCGATAAATAACACCCATATAGCCACTGTAACAGTAATCCAATTAACATCCCAAATAGCAACTGTAACAGTAATCCGATTATTAACTAAAACCAAATAGCACTGTAACAGTAATCCCGATTAACAACCCAATAGCACTGTAACAGTAATCCGATTAAACAACCCAAATAGCACTGTAACAGTAATCCGATTATTAACAACCCAAATAGCACTGTAACAGTTAATCAGATTAACAACCCAAATAGCGCTGTAACAGTAATCCGATTAAACAACCCAAATAGCACTGTAACAGTAACCGAATAAACAACCCAAATAGCACTGTAAACAGTAATCCGAATTAACAACCCAATAGCACTGTAACAGTAATCCGATTAACAACCCAAAATAGCACTAAGAACACCGGTCCTACTATTAAGACCCCCCCCACCAACCACAACTTCTGCCAGCAGAACAGCGTCAAAATCGTTGGGCATGGACTCTACAAGGTGTCGAAAACGCGTTCCACAGGGAATGCTGGCTCATGTTGACTCCAATGCTTCCCACAGTTGTGTCAAGTTGGCTGGATGTCCTTTGGGTGGTGGACCATTCTTGATACACAAGGGAAACTGTGAGCGTGTGAAAAACCCAGCAGCGTTTGCAGTTCTTGACACAAAAAACGGTGCGCGCCTGCACCTACTACCATACCCTGTTCAAAGGCACTTCAATATTTTGTGCTTGCCCATTCACCCTCTGAATGGCCCCACACATACACAATTCCAGGTCTCAATTGTCTCAAGGCTGAAAAATATTTCTTTAACATGTCTCCTCTCCCTTCATCTACACTGATCTGAAGTGGATGTAACAAGTGCTATCAATAAGGGATCATGGCTTTAACCTAGATACACCTGGTCAGTCTATTGTATGGAAAGAGCAGGTGTGATAAGTTTGTACAGTCAGTGTAGTCCCTTTATCCGAAACTTCACTCGGTTGGAATCTTCAAAATGGCATCCCCACAAAAACTACCACATGTTCACATTTTCATGCGTCCATTAAATATTGTCTAGTGTTGAGTTTCCATGACTAGCGAGGGTAATGTGATGTGTTTTTCTGGAAGCAGAGGAGAGGTGCTGTGGTTTGGGTTGTGGTTTTAGGGGAGTGGACCTCACAGTATGTGTTGTGTGTGTGTGTGTGTAGTGTGTGTGTGTGTGTGTGTGTGTGTGTGGTGTGTGGGTGTGTGGTGTGCGTGTGTGATGGAGTTTTGGGGCGTGTAACAGGGACCCCAGGGCCAGGTCATTCCAGGGAGGGAGTTGATTTCCCGTCATCAAGCTGTATTGTTCATGCCACTCCAATACACACACAAACACAAACTCTGCCTAGACCTGCCAAGCTGGGCTATGTTGCTGAGAGAGAGAGAGAGAGAGAGAGAGAGGAGAGAGAGAGAGAGAAGAGAGAGAGAGAGAGAGAGACCGAGAGAGAAAGCGGAGAGAGAGAGAGAGAGACAGAGAGAGAGACAGACGAGACAGAGAGAGAGAGAGAGAGATGAGAGGAGAGAGAGATGAGAGAGAGAGAGAGGAGAGAGAGAGAGGAGAGAGATACAGAGAGAGAGAGAGAGAGAGAGAGAGAGAGAGAGGAGAGAGAGAGAGGGAGAGAGAGTTGGACTCCCAACTCAGGAAGTAACGAAGTAGAGAGACCTTTTAAGAGCAGAGAGAGCAGGCCGGCCATCTCACAGCCCTTCACCAGTCCCTTCATCTAGCTGTACTCACCAGTCCATTAACAAGAGATCCAGACAGATATTACATCTAGCTGTACTCACCAGTCCTGTCACACTGCTCTGCTGCTCTCTAGGAGAAGTGATAGGAGACGGGGGTCAGATGAAGCCAGTCCTGTCACACTGCTCTGGTGCTCTCTAGGAGAAGTGGTAGGAGATGGGAGTTCTTGACGTTCCCCTTGTCGTTTTTTACTATTTTGTTGCATTACAACCGTTTTTAAATTGATTTTTATTTGGTTTTCATGTAATGGGACATAAACAAAATAGTCCCAAATTGGTGAAGTGAAATGAAAAAAAAATACTTGTTTCAAAAACTGGAATAGGTAATGGTGCGTCCCATATGTATTCACCCCTTTGCTTTGAAGCCCCTAATGAAGATCTGGTGCAACCCAATTACCTTCAGAAGTCACATAATTAGTTAAATAAAGTCCACCTGTGTGCAATCTAATGTGTCAAATTGATCTGTTCACATGGTCTCAGTTATATATAGCCACCTGTTCTGAAAGGCCCCAGAGTCTGCAACACCGCTAAGCCAAGGGGCACTATAGCACTAAGCAAAGGGTCACCACTAAGCAAGCGGGCACCATGAAGACCAAGGAGCTCTCTAAAACAGGTCAGGGACAAAGTTGTGGAGAAGTACAGATCAGGGTTGGGTTATAAAAAAATATATCTGAAACTTTGAACATCCCACGGAGCACCATTAAATCCATTATTTCAAAATTGAAAAAATATGGCACCACAAAAAACCTGCAAAGAGAGGGCCCGCCCACCAAAACTCACGGACCAGGCAAGGAGGGCATTAATCAGAGAGGCAACAAAGAGACCAAAGATAACCCTGAAGGTGCTGCAAAGCTCCACAGCGGAGATTGGCGTATCTGTCCATAGGACCACTTTAAGCCGTACACTCCACAGAGCTGGGCTTTACGGAGAGTGGCCAGAAAAAAGCCATTGCTTGAAGAAAAAAATAAGCAAAAGTAATGTGGGAGACTCCCCAAACATATGGAAGAAGCTACTCTGGTCGATCAAGATAAGACTGTCGCTATGTCTGGCGGCAAACCAAACACCTCTCCATCACCCCAAGAACATCGGCAGGGACTGGGAAAATAGTCAGAATTGAAGGAATGATAGATGGCGCTAAATACAGGGAAATTCTTGAGGGAACGTGGTTCAGTCTTCCAGAGATTTGAGACTGGGACCGGAGGTTCACCTACCAGCAGGACAATGACCCTAAAGCATACTGCATAAAGCAACACTCGAGTGGTTTAAGGTGAAATATTTAAATGTCTTGGAAGGCCTAGTCAAAGCCCAGACCTCAATCCAATTGAGAATCTGTGGTATGACTTAAAAATTGCAGTACACCAGCGGAATCATCCAACTGGAAGGAGCTGGAGCAGTTTTGCCTTGAAGAATGGGCAGAAATCCCAGTGGCTAGATGTGCCAAGCTTATAGAGACATACCCCAAGAGACTTGCAGCTGCATTTACTGCAAAAGGTGGTTTCTGTTTTTTGTCTTATTCTTGTTTGTTTCACAATAAAACATAATTTGGATCATCACAGTGGTAGGCATGTTGTGTAAATCAAATGATACAAACACCCCAAATTAAAATACATCTTTAATTCCAGGTTTTGTTGTAAGGCAACAAAAATAGGAAAAAATGCAGAGGGGGTGAATACTTCACAAGACACTGTATAGGGGTTTGGATGAGGGTCGGAGAAGGGATGAGGGTTGGGTGAGGGTGGAGAAGGGATGAGGGTAGGGTTGAGGGTGGAGAAGGGATGAGGTAGGGTAGGGTGGGGGTGGAGAAGGGATGAGGGTAGGGTGAGGGTGGAGAAGGGATGAGGGTAGGGTGAGGGTGGAGAAGGGATGAGGGTAGGGTGAGGGTGGAGAAGGGAGGAGGGTAGGGTGAGGGTGGAGAAGGGATGAGGGTAGGGTGAGGGTGGAGAATGGAGGAGGGTAGGGTGAGGGTGGAGAAGGGATGAGGGTAGGGTGAGGGTGGAGAAGGGATGAGGGTAGGGTGAGGGTGGAGAATGGAGGAGGGTAGGGTGAGGGTGGAGAAGGGAGGAGGGTAGGGTGAGGGTGGAGAATGGAGGAGGGTAGGGTGAGGGTGGAGAAGGGAGGAGGGTAGCTAAGGGTGGGGGGGAGAAGGGAGGAGGGTTTTTTAAGGGGGCTGAGGGTGGAGAAGGGAGGAGGGTTTAGGGTGAGGGTGGAGAAGGGATGAGGGTAGGGTTGAGGGTGGAGAAGGAGGGAGGGGTAGGGGTGGGGTGGAGAAGGGATGAGGGTAGGGTGAGGGTGGAGAAGGGAGGAGGGTTGGGTGGGGGTGGAGAAGGCGGAGGGGTTAGGGTTGCGGTGGAGAAGGGAGGAGGGTAGGGTGGGGTGCGCGAGGGTGGAGGTGGAGAAGGGAAGGAGGGTAGGGAGGGTGGGGGTGGAGAAGGGAGGAGGGTAGGGTAGGGGGTGGAGAAGGGAGGAGGGTAGGGTGAGGGTGGAGAAGGGAGGAGGGTGGGGTGAGGGTGGAGAAGGGATGAGGGTAGGGTGGGGTGGAGAAGGGAGGAGGGTAGGGTAGGGGAGAAGAGGATGTTAGGGTGAGGGTAGAGAAATGGAGGAGGGTATTAGGTGAGGGTGAGAATGGAGGAGGGTAGGGTAGGTGGAGAAGGAGGATGGTAGGGTTGAGGGTATAGAGAATGGAGTGAGGGTTCTAGGGTTGAGGGTGGAGAAGGGAGGATGGGTAGGGTAGGGTGGAGAAATGGAGGAGAGGGTAGGGTGAGGGCATGGTAGGTTTTGAAAAGAAGGTTTGACGACATCCGATCCCTCGTTTTTGTTAAGTCAAATGACACTGCTGGTCCTGCTCGCACTGCCCTACCCTATGCTTTGACTTCTTTCTCCCCTCTCTCTCCAGATAAAATCTTGCGACTTGTGACGGCAGGCCGCCCAACAACCTGCCCGCTTGACCCTATCCCCTCCTCTCTTCTCCAGACCATCTCCGGTGACCTTCTCCCTTACCTCACCTCGCTCTGATCAACTCCATCCTTGGACCGCTGGCGCACCTGGCTATGTCCCTTCCGTCTTCAAGAGAGAGAGAGTTGCACCCCCTTCTAAAAACAACAACATCTCGCTCCCTCTGATGTGAACAACTACAGACCAGTATATCCCTTCTTTCTTTTCTCTCCAAAACTATTGAGCGTGCCGTCTTTAGCCAACTCTCTTGCTATCTCTCTCAGAATGACCTTCTTGATCCAAAAACCAGTCAGGTTTTCAAGACTGGTCATTCAACTGAGACTGCTCTTCTCTGTGTCACGGAGGCTCTCCGCACTGCTAAAGCTAACTCTCTCTCCTCGCTCTTTCGTCCTTCTAGACCTGTCTGCCTGCCTTTGATACTGTGAACCATCAGATCCTCCTCTCCACCCTCTCCGAGCTGGGCATCTCCGGCGCGGTCTCTCATCTTGGATTGCGTCCTACCTGGACCGGTCACTCCCACTACCAAGTGGCGTTTGCGAGAAGCTGTCTCGCGCACCACGTGCTCCTCTCACCACTGGTGTCCCCCAGGGCTCAGTTCTGAGGCCCTCTCCTATTCTCGCTACACACCCAAGTCACTTGGCTCTGTCATAATCCTCCACATGGCCTCTCCTATCATTGCTACGCTGACGACACACAACTAAATCTTCTCCTTTCCCCCTTCTGATAAACCAGGTGGCGAATCGCATCTCTGCATGTCTGGCAGACATATCAGTATGGATGACGATCACCACCTCAAGCTGAACCTTGGCAAGACGGAGCTGCCTCTTCCTCCCGGGGAAGGACTGCCGTTCCATGAATCTCGCCATCACGGTTGACAAACTCCGTTGTGTCTTCCTCCCAGAGTGCGAAGAGACTTGGCGTGACCCTGGACAAAACAACCCTGTCGTCTCTCCGCTAACATCCAAGGCGGTGACCCGATCCTGTAGGTTCAATGCTCTACAACATTCGGAGAGTACGACCCTGCTTTACACAGGAAGCGCACAGGTCCTAATCCAGGCACTTGTCATCTCCCGTCTGGATTACTGCAAAATCGTTGTTGGCTGGGCTCCCTGCCTGTGCCCATTAAACCCCTACAACTCATCCAGAATGCCGCAGCCCCGTCTGGTGTTCAACCTTCCCAAGTTCTCTCACGTCACCCCGCTCCTCCGCACCACTCCACTGGCTTCCAGTTGAAGCTCGCATCTGCTACAAGACCACGGGTGCTTGCCTACGGAGCTGTGAGGGGAACGGCACCTCCGTACCTTCAGACTCTGATCAGTCCCTACACCCAAACGAGGGCATTGTGTTCATCCACCTCTGGCCTGCTGGCTCCCTACCTCTGCGGGAAGCATAGTTCCCGCTCAGCCCAGTCAAAACTGTTCGCTTGCTCTGGCACCCCAACTGGTGGAACAAGCTCCCTCACGACACCAGGACAGCGGAGTCACTCACCACATTCCGGAGACATTTGAAACCCCACCTCTTTAAGGAATACCTGGGATAGGATAAAGTAATCCTTCTACCCCACCCTCTGACCCCAACCCCCCACCCCCCCCCCCCCACCCCCCCCCCCCCCCCACCCCCCCCCCCCCCCCCAATAAATAATAATAATAAATAAATAAATAAATAAATAAATAATAATAATAATATATAAAAACATTGTAAATTGTTTATCCCACTGGCTATAAGGTGAATGCACCTATTTGTAAGTCGCTCTGGATACGAGCGTCTGCTAAATGACGTAAATGTAAATGTAGGTGAGGTTGGAGGAGAGCTGTATATCATTTGGGCAAAGTGTGGGTGACTCTTTGCCTGGGGGACGATGATAAATAGTTTAGGACTATGATTCATGAAACTCAGTGTATTGAGGGAACAAGACCAAATATATACAGTTATGGTGATTGTACCAACTACCTCTGATAGGTCGAGGGTGATCTACAGTGAAGCTGATTGGCTGAGAGACCTGTCAGTCACAGGAAGAATTAGGTGTTTTGTGAGTTGTGAGTTACACCATGAGTTACAGAGAGGGGGGCTGACCAACAGGGAACACTCTTCACTCAGCTCAGAGGTAGGTTCTGTCATCCAGTCTGTCTGAAGAACGAGAGGAAAAAAAAAATTCCAAACTGTCTGTCTGAAGGGCGAAGTCTCTCTGTTTCGTCCCTGTCTGTCCAGCGTCTTTCCCTCCATTTTCTTAAAAAAATAAAAAAAAAACGATATGTCTGGTTTGGCATTCACCAGGATACTGTCTGTTCTGTCTGTCTGTCTGTCTGTCAGCAGAGAGAAACCTCTCATAATGAAGTTGCCTATGTCAAATCAAATCAAATCAAATCAAAATTGTATGGTCACATGCGCCGAATGTCAACAGGTGCAGACATTACAGTGAAATGCTGGTACTTACAGCCCTGTAACCAACAGTGCATTAGAGAGACACCTTTTAACAAAAAAAGTAAAAAATCAAAACAAATCAAAAAAAAGAGTTGAGAAAAAAAGAGCAGCATTTATTTTTAAAAATAAAACAAAACCAAAAAAAGTGTGAGAAAAAGAGAAAATAAAATAAAATAATCAGTAGGGAGGCTATATATACAGGGGGGTACCACCGAGGTGCAGAGTCAATGTGCGGGGGCACCGGCTAGTTGAGATAGTTGAAGTAATATGTACATGTGGGTAGAGTTAATGTGACAATGCATAAATAATTAACAGAGTAGCAGCAGCGTAAAAAGGATGGGGTGCAGGGGGCAGTGCAAATAGTCCGGGTAGCCATGATTAGCTTGTTCAGGAGTCTTATGGCTTGGGGGTAGAAGCTGTTGAGAAGTCTTTTGGACCTAGACTTGGCACTCCGGTACCGCTTTGCCGTGCGGTAGCAGGGAGAACAGTCTATGACTAGGGTGGCTGGAAGTCTTTTGACAATTTTGAGGGCCTTCCTCTCTGACACCGCCTGGTATAGAGGTCCTGGATGGCAGGAAGCTTGGCCCCAGTGATGTACTGGGCCGTACGCACTACCCTCTGTGGTGCCTTGCGGTTTGGAGGCCAAGCAGTTGCCATACCAGGCGGTGATGCAACCAGTCAGGATGCTCTCGATGGTGCAGCTGTAGAAGTTTTTTGAGGATCTGAGGACCCTGATGTCATTTCAGTGTATTTCATTAAATGTTTGCACTTTTTATAGCTTTAGGCTCATTGGCCAGAGAGCATTGTGAATATGGGCAATTTGGAGATGGAGTTTTGTAACACAATTCTGATGGGAAAGACGGACTCACAGGCACATAAAGACTCACAGGCGCGGTGAAATCTGTATCGAAAAGCGCTAATGTCACTCCAACAGATTTGATTTTGTGTTTGAGGTGTTGTCCTGCAACAACCTCTCTCTCAACAAGCTCGAGGGCCTCTGACATGATGTCCAAACAAACACAAGCATTTTGGACAGAAAAATGGAGAGGATCCTGAACAACCGAGCTGCAAACAGAGGGACCCCTTCATCCCATGCTTCTCTCAAGCTCTAAGCAGTAAGTTCTCAACATAGACTTTAATGTCTGATGAAATCCCTCAAGAGTACCTTGAGACTGGGTGAAAACACTATATATATACAAACGTTATGTGGACACCACTTCAAATTAGTGGATTTGGCTATTTCAGCCACCACCCGTTGCTGACAGGCTGTAAAAACAAATCGAGCACACACAGCCATGCAATCTCCATAGACAAACATTGGCGGTAGAATGGCCTTAATGAAGAGCTCAGTGGACTTTCAACGTGGCACCGTCATAGGATGCCACCTTTCCAACAAGTCAGTTAATCAAATTTCTGCCCTGCTAGAGCTGCCCCGGTCAACTGTAAGTGCTGTTTATTGTGAAGTGTAAAACATCTAGGAGCAACAACGGCTCAGCCGCGAAGTGGTAGGCCACACAACCTCACAGAACGGGACAGCCGAGTGCTGAAGCGCGTAGAGCGTAAAAATCGTCTGTGCCAAGCGTCGGCTGGAGTGGTGTAAAGATCGCCTCCATTGGACTCTAGAGCAGTGGAATCGCATTCTCTGGAGTGTTGAATCAAGCTTCACCATCTGGCAGTACGACAGACGATTCTAGGTTTGACGGATGCCAGTGAGAAACGCTACCTGCTCCAATGCATAGTGCCAACTGTAATGTTTGATGGAGGAGGAATAAGGGTCTGGGGCTGTTTTTCATGGTTCGGGCTATGCCCCTTAGTTCCAAGTGAAGGTAAAATCTTAACGCTACAGCATACAATGACATTCTGGACGATTCTGTGCTTCCAACTTTTGTGGCAACAGTTTGCGGAAGACCCTTTCCTGTTTCAGCATGACAATTCCCCCATGCAACAAAGCGAGGTCCATACAGAAATAGTTTGTCGAGATCGGTGTGGAAGAACTTGACTGACCTGCACAGAGCCCTGACCTCAACCCCATTGAACACCTTTGGGATGAATTGGAACGCCGACTGCGAACCAGGCCTAATCGCCCAACATCAGCGCCCAACCTCACTAATGCTCCTGTGTCTGAATGGAAGCAAGTCCCCAGCAGCAATGTTCCAACATCTAGTGGAAAGCATTCCCAGAAGGGTGGAGGTTATAGCAGCAAAGGGGGCGACCAACTCCATATTAATGCTCGTGATTTTGGAAGGAGATGTTCGACGAAGCAGGTGTCCACATACTTTTGGTCATGTAGCGTATGCACCAGAGAGGCAATGGGTAACACCCAACTGCTGTAGCACTTGCTGGAAGAACTTTGACATGGAAATTGAAACTTTGTCTTCTGATCTGCACTACCTACGAAAAAGTCCAAACGTTGAAAATAACCAAATCCTGTTTCGGGCCCGGGCCAAGAAGAAGTAACGAAAGTATTTCATACTTTTTGTTCCCCCCAAGGAGGGCCCTCCACATTACCCTTTTTGGGGCAAACCTCATTTATTTTTTGTAAAAATGTAATGGAAAGAAAATTTGGGGGGGTACACTGGGCCAACCCCCCCTTCCCCAGACGTGGCGGGGAGAAATGCCTTTCCCCCTCAGAAAATCATTTTTTTCAAAAAACCCCAAAGGGAAATCAAACTCCCCCCTTTGGACGTATACAGCAAAAAGGGGGGACGGGGAAGATATTTACCTGTTCTGCAATCAGCTGTTTCCCTTTAGGAAAAATTGGCCCCAAGGGGGTCTGAAGGGGGTTTTGGTGGGGTTTGCACGAATAAAGGGGCAGGACGCAGGGGGCCTCAGCCCAAAAATTTTTTTTTAAGGGGAAATATTCCGTGGGAAAATAAGAAACAAAACCCCCAAAAGGGCAAAATAACGGCGCCCCAACAGGCGTCAAACAAACGGCGGCATAAACATGTGCGCAAAAACCTCCCCAAAAACATGGGGGGAAATACGTACCCTCCAACACGAAAACAGAAGAGCAACACCACAAAGACAAACCCCACACAACGGAAAAAATGGAAACATTTAAAGAGGATAACGAAACGGGTTGAAACAACATAAAGAAAAAACCAAACAAACCCATAAAACATAGATCGGGGCAGCAAAGTACCCCCGGGGACGCCCAAACCGCCGAAGCCTCCCCCGAAACAGGAGGGGGAAAAAAAACCCTTCGGCAAAACCGGGGACAGTACCCCCCCCTTGAGCCGGCCCCAGCCGGCCCGGGCCCCCCCGGCCCTGGGGGACGACCGGGAGGACCCCGGAGCAGGTCGCGGGGGAATGGGCCCAGGGGGGAACCCCCCAAACCAAGGGGGAGAGGGGTCTGGTTCCCCCCGCGGCACCCAACCAAATCCCCCGGGCCGCCCCCCTCCCATCCACAAGAAAACCCGGAGACCCCCATCCGGGTTTTTGGAGTCCAAGTTTGGGGCCCAAACCCGGTGTACCCCGGGAGCCCCCTCGATGTCCAGTGGGGGCGGGGGGGTCTCCCCTACTCTTTTTGTCCTGGAGGGGGCCCAGCACCCCCGGCCGGGAAAGGACAAGGGAACGGGGGGTTTTTTTACTTAATTTCAACGGAGATTAACCTATAACCACCTGTTCAATCTTTCGGGATTTTAAAAGGGGGCCCCACCCAAAAAAACCGCGACCCAGTTTCCCGGGCAGGGAAGGCGGGGGGGTGGGTTTTTCTGGTAGAGAGCCAGACTCATCTCCGGGGCGTCACCGGCCCCTCATCCCCGGGGTGGAGAGGGCCTCGCCTTGTGCCAAGGATGGCCCGTTGCGGGGGGATTGGGGCAGCGTTCCATTTTTCCGGGGCGCCTCACCCAAATTTTCCACCCCCCGGGGCCTTGGGATCTGGCTCTGTTTGCCAAGGTGGCCAAACCCGGGCTGGAAAACCTAACACACTTTGGGGGGGGGGTTTGGGGTTGGTAGAGGAGGGGCGGAGAGATTTTCTGGGCCATCTGGCCAGGGAATGTACCGTGCCTTTCCTCCGGGGGGCCGGGGGCCCAATCGCCCTCGGGAAAAACCTCCCCACCTCGGGTTTTGACATGTTCTCCCTCCCCGTTTATCCCCGGGGGGTTCCCCCCCTGAGGAAAGGGCAAAACCAAAAACCCCCAAACGCCCCCATGAACGCTCTCCAAAAAACGGGGGTTTAAAAATGGGGGCCTCGATCAGAAAACCTAAAATCCTGGGGTACCCCGTAATCCCGGGAACCCGGGGTAAATAGGGGCCTCACGGTTTTTTGGGGCCCAGTAGGAAGCCCCGACTAGGGGGGAAGCCGACAGGCCTTAGAGAACCCGGCTCCCCAAGGGCCAGGATGGGGTTTTTCCCCTGAAGGGGGGAAAGGTCTTTCAAAAAATCCACCGGAGGGGGGAAACTTTGGTCTTTGTGGAACGGGCGGGGTTTGTAACTTACCCCTGGGCAATGTCGGGGCCCTTAAAACCGGGGGAAAAACCGAGGGGGGAAAAGACTAAACCCTCACATCCCTACAAAGGGGCCACCATTTTTTTAGTGCTAAGGCAATGCACTTTTCCCGGGCCAATACCCGGATGTCCAGAGGGGGTGACGTTTTTAGCCCAGTAAAGGTCGTTTCCCAAATCTCAAAGGGGAAAAGTACTTCCGCCCCTCGGGACCCTGGGGGAGGGCTGGGGCCCGGTTACGCAACGTCACCGGGAAATTTTTCGGCAATCGCCCCTCCCACACCACCGGTGGCCAAAAGGCAAGCCCTTTCCGGAGAGGGGAATAGGCTCAACAACCCCCCTTCCTCCGTTTAAAACCGCCCGGGGACAAGCGCTTTTGCCTTCCCTTCGGGGGCCCCGGGGATTACGTTGATTTTAAAAAAGCCCTGGTAAAAAAAACAAAACCCCACGACCCCTGGCGGGGTTTTCATTCCCCTCCCCTGCTACTCCGGGTTCCGATGGTCGCAAAATGGGGAAAAGGGTGTTAGCCCCTCAACCCAATGTTCCACCCTTAAAGGGTTTAAAACTACACCCAACAGCTCCCTGTCCCCAACGCCCATAGTTACGCTCTGCCGAGCTGAGTTTTTGGATTTAAAAGCACAGGGGGGGGGTTTTAGGGGGCGTCCCGGACCTTTGGAGAGGAAGGGGCCCCTATCCACCCTTCAACGCGTCTACCTCAACCAAAAGGGTAATGCGGGTTTGGGGGAGCCCCACCCCGGGAGCCGAGGGAAACCCAGGTCCTTCAGTCTCCAAAAGGGCCCCTTTCCCGCTCCCCCCCCAACCGGCAGGCGCACCAAACCCCCTTTTTAAAAAGGGATTGTTTTGGGAGCGGGCCCACCGCCCAAAAACCCCCGGATAAAACCTCCGGTGTAATTTCCCCCAAACCCCAAAAAAACCCGGGCTGAAACCTCTTTACAGTGGGGGGAGTTTCCCAAATTACGCACAGCGGACACACCCTCCACCCCTTCTCCCCCCCTGCCGGGGACAACCGAAACCCCCAAAAAGGGGGACGATTCCGGGAAAAAAACAGACATTTTTCTTCCTTTGGGACATATAGGCTGCCCCAAAACAGCCCCCTCAATACACACGCCCCGGGGGTTTATATGTTTGGGCCCTCGGGTAACGAGTACACCGGGAATGTTCAATGTACACAACCCCCTTTTGTCCCGCATACCCCCGGAAAATTCATCTACGAAGGATTGGAAGCCTGAGGACATTCATCAACCCATAGGGCAAAAACGAATTTTCGAAATGCCCCTGACGTGGACTAAACCTGTCTTCCTTTCGCGCCCCCCCTAATGCGCCCCCAATTTAACGCGCTCCTGAGACCCAAATTTTTGTAAAAAACCGGCTCCATGCAATATTTCTGTCATGGTGCAATCAGAGGGAGTGGATAACTGTTTTTCACAGAAACTTGATTGAGACCACCGGAAATTTCATGCAGGGGCGCAACCCTCCATTTTTTTCTTTTTCAAAAAAAAGAAACTTGGGGGAGGCGGGGAAGTGGGGGCCCCAAATTTAAAAACCCTGTCTAAAAGTTTTGGCGGGGGAATTTTCTCCATAGTTTTTCTCTCCTCTTGAGACAAAGGTACCCCGTGGTTTCCTTTGGGAGAATGCCCCTCCGGAGATAAATGGGCCAAACCCCCCTGTCATGAGGAGGAAAACCTGCTTTCGCCCTAGTTTTACAAAACACAGAGCTAAACCCCATATTCAGGGGGGGAAGTGCAGTGGGGCATTTGGGTTTGGACTTTCCCCGGGAAGCCCCGCCCCCCCAGGGGAAAACCCCCAACATCCCCCCCTCGCATGAGCAGACCCCCCTGGAGCCCCTTTTGCCACAAATTTAGGGGGTTATGGGTGTTAACCAGGGGATTCCCAGCCCCCACGGGGTACGCGGAAAGAGTCGATCAGATCAGTTTAAATAGCCCTTTTCATGCCCCCCCCTTTGCCAAAACCCTTAAGGGGTTTGCGGGGATCTCCCTAATAAAACCCCCGACCCCAAGGGGCGGCTATATAAGGCATGAAGGGGAAAAAGGGTTTTGTAAACAGGTAGGGGGGGGGATCCCAAAATTTCAAACAAAACTTCCGATAAAAAAAAATTCCCAGCTGGCCTGAATCTACTGGGCCCCTTTAAAGGGGGAAATGGGTGCAACCTGGGGAAAAACACACGGGTATAAAAAAGTTGCGAAACAAAAGTCTGGGAAAAGGGGGAATTTAAATCACCGGGGAGGCCCCCCCCAGTGCGGGCCTGTTGTTTTCTCCCCGGGAGAACCCCCCCCAGCCCCTTTGGCCGCAGGTTGCCCTCCACGCCGGCATTTTGGTTTGAAAGGGGGGACGGGCCCCCCGGGGGCCCTCCTCCTCCCCTTTCTCTAGCGCCGGCACCCCCGGAGCTCCAAGGGCTGGGGCCCCGGAAAGGTGCCGGAGGGGGGGAATTTGGCCCCCGGACCCCCTCGGGACGGTCCACGGGGGGGCCAGCAGGGTGTCCAAAACGGTGGCCATTGCCCAAAACGGGCCCAAAAAAGGTTTGGAGGGGTTTATCCCTGCAGGCCAACCCCACGTTGAACGTCCCCCCGTAGGCTACATGGGAAAATTTTCGATAAAGGGGGCCCGTTCATTTTTCACCCGCTTCCGCCCAGACCCCCGGAATCTAGAGCAAACCCCTGTGCGTCCTCCTCCCCTGTTTTCCCCCCCGGTGGATAAAAAGCTCCCCCCGCCGTTTTTGCCCTCGGGTTGGGGTTTCGAAAAAAGGCCTTTAAAGCGGGCGGGAGAATTTCGGCGTAGGGTTTGGTGTTGGCGTCCATCTTCCTCCCCGGGCTTTACCCCACCCCAACCCCTTTCCCCGGGGAGCCGGAAAATGAGGGGGGAAAAAACGCTCTCGTGCCCCGGGGCCCCGGGGTTACAGGGGCCGGGTTTAGATCTCCACTCCCGGAGGAACCCTGACCGGGGGCAGCTTTTTCCGTCATCCCCCCTCGGGGGGGCGAGAGCCAAAATCCCCCTGGGTTTCCGGCCCCTTGGGACTGGGGAAACCCGGGCCCGATGGGGTTGGCAGGGTATTTGGGAGGTGTGGGAAACCCTGCTGGCCTCCCAGGGTTGCAGGGTGTTTGATGACGTCCTGTTTTGCGGGCCCCCAGTTGTCGTAATTGGTCATTTTGGCCCGAACATGCCCCCTCGAGCGCCCTAAGGCGTAACTCAGATTCTGTTTTCCATTCTGGGGGTGTGATTCTTTTAAAAGGGGGTGTTTAAGGGGGGTTGTGGTGCATGAATAAGCGCGGGAAAGCAGAAGTTTCAGCCCAAAAGTTTTAGTGAAATTTCACGTAACAATAAACACAATAACCCCGGAAGCGAAAAAAACGGCGCCCCTTAGGCGTAAAAAAAACGGCGCCCTAACTTTGTGCGAAAAAACCTCTCCAAAACACTGGGGGAAGAACGTAGTTTCCAACCGAAACAAAAAAGCAAAAATCAACACAAAGACAAACACCCCAAAACAAAAAATAAATGGACACTAAGAGGATTTTAAAAGACACAGGTGTCAAAAAAAGCCCAAAACCCAAAAGAACTTTAAACATAGATGGGGGGCAGCTATTACCCCCCGGGGACGCGACCCCCAAAGCCTGCCGAACCAGGAGGAGGAGCCCCGGCCAAAAACCGGAAAATAATTTGAAACACCCGGTTTCCTAAAAACTAAACTAAATTTTGGGGGTTTTTAAAAGGGGGGGGGGGGGGGGGGGGGTTTCCGAGGGGGTTTTTCAAAATCGGGGACCCCATTTTAAAAACATTTTTAGAAGAATCAAACATGGGGGGACCCGGCTGACATCCTTAAAACCACAGACTTGCCCCTCTGAATCTTCTTAAAACATAGCATTTTGTTTCTCTCGGGAAACCAATCGGGGCCCCTTTTAACCCGGGGTTTCCCCTTTACAAAGAAGGTTTTTGGCACGATTTCCCCCACCCCAAAAAATTTTCCCAAAATAAATGAGCCCCCCTTCCCCGGTAGGGCTAGGCCTCACCCCCAACGAGGCGGTCCAGAAAAAAACTCAGACTTGAGTTTTACATTATACAAAAAAAATTCAATCCCTTAATCTCCACGCCCCGCTGGGGAACAAGACTAAAACCTTGTAGTGGGGCGACCTCTCTGGTTTGCGTTTGTGTGGGGGAAAATTTACTGGGGCGGTTTTTGTGAAGGTATTTTTTATGTGTCTCAAAAAACTCACGGGCAAGGACTGCAATTTCTCAGGAGTGAGATCCGTTGCTCATAAATGGGCCCCCAACCCTTTCGTGAAAAAAATTTTGGGAACTGTTTAAATATTAAGAGTGTCTTTAAATCCTCAACCCCTTGCCCTTTTTGGGAAACCACACCCCAAATGGGAAAAGACAGGCTTGTTCCCTTGAAATTTAAAACATATTTTCCCGATTCGTTTTTCAAATTTTAAAGGGAACTG
>CM072229.1:52901282-52922067 GCA_036851935.1 Coregonus suidteri | reverse complement strand
CCGGACCCCCCCCCTGGTTATCCCCCCTGGTCCCCCACTCACCTAACACATAGTGCTTTTTGACATTGATTTTTTCAGACATGGCGGGAAACCAAATGTTTTCCCCAACAAAAGATAAGCAAAACGACCTGAAAAAAATATAAAATATACATTTTTAATGCGGCAGACTTTGAACCACTTCCCCATCAGGGAATATACGTCATATATGTCCCCTTGAAAACTTACACCCATTTTTCAAAAATTGATCTTGCTGGCAAACCCCAACCCTCACCACTGAACGAGTCACCCTTCTTACCCCTCACCACTGTTTGGGCTGTCTGGGTGGACTGACGAGTCTCGGGTCACCACCGTAACCCTAGCCTGGGGACCTGCAGACAGAGACTTTTAGACATACAGTCGTGGTCAAAAGTTTTGAAAATGACACAAATACTAATTTTCCAAGTCGGGCCCCTCAGTTTTGATGATGGCAATTTGCACTACTCCGAATGTCAGAAAGTGTCAATTAATTGAAATTAAATTGCAAAGTCCTCTTTTGCCATAAAATGTTTAAAACCCCCCAAAAAAAACATTTCCCTGCTTTTGCCGTGCCAAAAAAGGGCCCCAGCTGCACATGTCAGTGATTCTCTCTTTAACACGGTGAGAGTGTTGACGGGGAAAAAGGTGGAGATCACTCTGTCATGCTATTTTTGAATAACAACTGAAGCTTTAAAAAGGGGTTGTGCTTGAAATCTTTTGTTTTTCCCCTCTTTTAAACCAGGGTTCCTGCAAGGAAACCTGCGCTCATTGCTTTCAAAAAGGGCTTTACAGGGGAAAAAATTGCTGCTAGTAAGATTTCACATATTCAAAACCCTTTATCGATCATCAAGACTTCAAGGGGAGAGGTTCATTTTTTTTTAGAAGGGCGTCAGGGGCCCCAAGAAAATCCAGCAAGCACCAGGGCCGTCTCCTAAGTTGATTCAGCTGCGGGATCGGGGCCACCATGCAAGGGTTGCTCAGGAAGGGGAGCAGCAGGGGTGATATCTGCCCACTGAGGGGAATCTTTTGGGTGGGGCCCGGTGTCAGAAGGCACGAGGAAGCCACTTTTCTCCAGAAAAAAATCAGGACGACTAATTCTGCAAAAAGGGCAGGGGTTGGGGCTGCTGAGGACTGGGGGAAAGTCATTTTCCCCTGATGAAAGACCCTTTTCCAATTGTTTGGGGGACCGAAAACACCTTGTCCTGTGTCATCCACGTAAACATCCTGAACCTTCTGTTTGGTTGCTTCCTCAGCCAGGGTGGGCACCACATTTTTTTCCCAAAAACCAGCCAAATAAAGAATGGTACCACACTTTCCCCCGGAGCACTTCTCCCCAAACCTTCAGAAAATTTTTTTGACGACCAATGGCTTTTCCACATATGGAGCACCTTACTTAAAGGGAAAAGTGAAAATAAGTGGCTCGGGGAACAAAACTCGAATTTTGGGCCAGGGCCAGGAACTCCCCAGAACCTAATCTCTTAAAAATTGTGGGCAATCCTCAAGAGGTGGGTGGACAAACAAAACCCACAAATTCTGACAAAATCCGCATTGTTTATCAAGAATGGGCTGCCAATCAGGATGTGGCCCAAAAGTTATTGACAGCATGCCAGGGCGGATTGCAGAGGTCTTGAAAAAAAGGGTCAACACTGCAATTTGACTCTTTTGCATAAACTTCATGAAATTGCCCAAAAAAAAGCCTTTGACACGTATGGAATGCTTGTAATTATACTTCAGTATACCATAGTACATCTGACAAAATATCTCAAAACACTAAAGCAGGGAACTTTGTGAAGACCAATACTTGTGTCATTCTCAAAACTTTGACCGGGTGAAATCTAACCACCAAAACAACTGTTTCAGAGACTACCCCAAACATGTTAAGGCCTGTAGAACACACAAGGGCTTTTTCTCACAAAACAGCATTTAAAAACCATCTTAAACATATTTTTTAATTTAACCATTTGTCCTATTGAGGGCAAAATACCTCTTCCCAGGGTTTGATAGGCAGATAGCCTTGCGGTTACAGTGTTGAGACAGTACTGAAAGTTAGCTTGTTCGAATCCCCGGCATGCAAGGTTGGAAAAATCTGCCGTTAAAAATATATTTTTTTTGTAATTTTAGCAGACGCTCTTATCCAGAGCGACCCTACAGTTAGTGAGTGCATACATTTTTCATACTGGCCCCCCCCGTGGGGGAACCCAACCCACAACCCTGGCGTTTTGCAAACGCCCTGCTCTACCAAACTGAGCTACAGTTAACTCCCACAACAACTGCTCCCCGGGCGTCGATAACAATGCATGCGATTGGGGTACCCTGGATTGTAACTGTCATGGGCAAAACATATTGATACAACAGTAGCTAAATGGGGAGAGTCTGTTCATAATCTCTCTACCTTCTTAAAAAGCACTTTCAACAAGGCAGGTCCTACAGGCCCTAGTTTTGTCGCACCTGGACTACTGTTCAGTCGTGTGGTCTGGTGCCAAAAAAGAAAATTACAATTGGCTCAGAATAGGGCAGCACAGCTGGCCCTTGGATTTACACGAGAGCTAAAATTAATAAAATGCATGTCAATCTCTCCTGGCTCAAAGTGAGGAGCGTTGACTTCATCACACTTGTATTTGTGAGAGGTATTGACATGTTGAATAAACTGAGCTGTCTGCTTAAAATACTAGCACACAGCTCGGACACCCATGCATACCCCACAAAACATGCCACCAGAGGTCTCTTTCACAGTCCCCAATCCAGAACAGACTACGGGGCGCACAGTACTACTAGAGCCATGACTACATGGAACTCTATTCCACATCAGGTAACTGATCAAGCAGTAAATCAGTTTAAAAAACAGATAAAATACACTTATGGAACACGGGGACTGTGAAGCAACACAAACATAGGCACAGACACATGCATACAACACACGATAACAACACACTATACACACACACCTACACACAGATCTTGTGTTGTAGATATGTGGGAGTGGAGTAGGGCCTTGGGGCAGTGGTGTTGTGAATCTGTTATAAATGTATTGTAATGTTTTTAAAATTGTATAACTGCCTATATTTTGCCGGACCCCGGGAAGATAGCTGCTGCCTTGGCAGGAACAATGGGGATCCATAATAAACCCCAGGAAAGTAGCTGCTGCCTTGGCAGGAACTAATGGGGATCCATAATACATCCAAATACAAAAGGCGCCTCCTGCACCTCTCTGATTCAGAGAGTTTGGGTTAAATGCGGATTGAATACATTCAGTTGTACTGACTAGGGATCCCTTTCACCTTTCCTTTCCTATTCATTACATCTGGGGTTTAATTTGTTGTGATTTTGTTTGGGGTAAGAATAAAACCCAAACCAAGGTTGTGCTTTACTGGGATGGAAGGGTAACCTGCAGCCCTCTCTGGTTGCATTCAGGATCAGCTTTACTAAATTCCTGTGGTCTTCACCTAATTGGTCTTCACGGACAAGTTCTTGCCTGGTTAAGATCTCATGCTTGTCTGAAAGATATCATTCGTCTCTGTGTAGGTTTGTCCTCTGGCAAATTAATTGTGCATTTTCGGTGTTTCCTCAAGGTTCTATTTTATGACCACTGTTGTTTTCACTATTATTCTACCTCTTTGGTGATGTCCTTCGGAACACATTGAACATTCCACTGCTATGCGGACGACACACAAGCTCTACATTTCGATGACAACAATGGTGATTGAGCCCAAAATATTGCCTACCCGGGAAGCATTGTGTTTCACCCCTTAGAAATGGGATGAATGGACAGCAAATGTTTTACTTTAAAATCAGGAACCAAACAGATGTGCTAGTTACTAGGTCCCAATAGAAAGAAGAGATCTTCTGTTTGATCCGACAATTAATCGTGATTGGTTGTACAGTAGTCTCAACAAAAAAAACTGTGAAGGTACCTCGGCGTTAACTATGGCACCCTGGATCTCTCTTTTGCATGACATATAAGAATATTTCATGACAGCGTTTTTTCCATCTTCGTAAATTGCGAAAATCAGAAACGTTTTGTCCAGTAATTACTGCAGATTATAATCCATGCTTTTGTCACTTTTCTAGATTAGTGGACTACTGCAATGCTTCTAACTCTTGGCTAACCCGGAATAAAGCCCTAAGTAAACTTCAGTCAGTGCTAAACACGGCTGCTAGAATCTTGACTAGAAACCAAAAATAGTAGATAATATTAGTCTCGCAGTGCTAAAGCCTCTTCCACCCTTAAAATGCTTACACTGTTTAAGGGCTTCGTGGGCTGAGTTCAAGTTGTAGTACTAACCTACAAAGCCATTATATGAGGCTTGGCCCTACCTATCTTCGCCGAATCCGTCCTGCCGTAGCAGGTGACTACACGTACGGCTACACGCGCTCACCAAGACGCATGCCTAGCCTATTGTCCCCTACAATTTCGTAAGCAAACAGCTGGATGCAGGGCTTTCCTCTCATATATAGGCTCCATATTTTAGGATATGTCTGCTATCCATCGTGAGAGATACAGACTCGGTCTCAACCTTTAAGTTCATTTACAGAAGACTTCATCTCTTGCAGTGTTGTCCTATGGATTGAGTGTAATCTGCCGGAGGGGTGCGAAGGTGAACGGAAATGCACTGGATGCAGAAAAAAAAAAAAACAAAAAAAAAAAAATAAAAAAAAAAAAAAAAGGCCTTGTCTGTCTCTGCCAATGGCTCAGTCTCTCTCTCTCTCCATGGGGATTCTCTGCCTCTGACTCTAGTACGGTGCGGCTGAGTTACTGGCTCTCTCTGGTGCTTTCCATGCCGTCTCTAGGACCTCCTAGTATCCACTCCTGAGTCTCATGAATCACTGGTGATCTACCTCCTGTACTCGGTTTGTCACTCTCTCGGGCTCTGATTCTCACTTATGAGGAGCCAACTGATTCGTGACTCCTGAGGGAACAGCCTTGTCTGCGGGTAGTACAACCCTGGATGTGGTTACTGTTATATACAGCTCTGAATAGGTGTGCCGGACAATGTGGCTTCATGGCCAAGAGATGGGTTAATCGTTAACATATCCCTGCCTCGGTGAGTACCCGCGTCCGGAGGTTATCCTGCCGGACGGAGGCGCACAAAGTGTACCTAGCTGACCCCCCTGTCTCAGCCTCCAGTACTATGCTTGCAATAGTCCTCATGTGCGCGGAACGGGCTACTGTATAACCATTCTGTTACATTTGGACTAGTCTCATGACATTCTTTCTACCACGTGAGGACAGTGAGGTAGGAATTGAGAGGGGGGGGGGGGGGTCTAGGGAGCTCGAAGGTGGGGATTCTCTCTCTCCGAGGGATCTCTCTCCCTCCATCCCGGAGGAAGGGGGAAACCCTAGACCAGGGCCTCAGGATTGGAGAGTGGGCCTGAGGGGGACCCTTGCTGTCCCAGTTCCAGGGAGCGAGGCTGGAAGTGGAGGTCGTTCCCAGGGGGGGGAGGGGGAGCACTATGGAGGGACCATGGAGACAGGGATTAACAGGACGTGCTACCTGATGGACAGACTGCTGTTTATCACTCTCTCTCTCTACCGCGCACTGGAGGAGGGGGGGACCTCTAAATGCGCCGGCTAGGTTTAGAAGAGGACATGGTACTCCTGATGTACTGACCTGTTGCTAAACTCTACAACCACTGTGATACGGTTATCAGGACCCTGTATGTCATGCTATGAGATTTGATAACAGGTTATCAGGAGAGAAAAACCGGCCCCAGAGATATGGGGCCATGTACTGTCATGCGGAATCTCCACCCGGCCACAGCACAGAAGGGATACAGGCCACCCCCAGAGCCTGTTACTCCCCAGAGAGATTTCTTCCTAGGTTTCTGCCTTTTAGGGAGTTTTCTATAGCACCACAGGCTTTCTACATCTGCATTGCTGCGTTGGGGTTTTAGGCTGGGCACCTGATATAGTCGGAATACATGTAATCATAAGGAGGCTCATAAATACAAGTTTAGACAGAACAAGTAGCAGATGCCAGGTGAGTGAGAAGGCCTCAGAGAGATAGACCAAACCATCAGTAGAGTCTAATGGGCACAATAGATGTGAGACAGGTCTCAGTGTAGACTAATGGCACCAGTAGAGGATGGCCATACAGGTTGAGCAACGGCCTACAGGTAGCGCAGTAGACATGGGATAGAGATCGGCCAGGAGTGAGACTGGCAACTCAGTGATTAGACAACAGGTTATCAGTAGAGTCATTGCCCATGAAGAGATGGGAGACAGGTTATCGGAGTGTCTAATTGGCACATAGTAGAGAGGCCACGGTGTGGATGAGGTATCAGTGCATATTCTACAGTTGAATGTGATAGTGCATTATGTGGAGGTTACTAGATGTACTGTAGATTTGTGAGGGTCACATGTGGTGTCGAACAGGTCTAATGGCCCCAATTGATGGGATTACAGGTGTCAGGAGGGTCCAATGGTCCAGGCCTGATGCTGATCCGTGGTTGTTTATGAGCGTCTGCTGGCCCCGATGGAAATCAATAACAGTTTGTTCATGAGGGTCTAACATTTTAAAAGTGAGTGGGATGCATGGAGCAGCATAATAAAAGATGCTCCTAATACCTCAGTACAAACGAGACACACAGCCAGCTGCACACGCTGCAGGCCACAAACTGGTAGGAGGTTGTCCTACATCTGTGAACATAAAGAATGTATGCTCACACACATATCACACAGAACACGTCTTACATCACAAGCAGGAGCACACACACCTTGTGCACAAATACACTACAAAAGCTGTCAACATGTCTGTCTTTCTCTCTTCCTGTGTGTGTGTTGACATTTCACCCACCCCCCCTTGTTCAGGGGGGGGCGGTCGATAGTGTATGATGGGGTACACACACGCAAACACAATGTTCCAGCCATTGTTGTTAAATCATTGTTCACGGAATTCCTAAATCCCTCTCATTGAGAGATCTAACTAGAAGCCATCCTTTCTCTACTTGAGAGGAGAGAGAGAGAGATGACCCCCTTCCTTCTGAGAGAGACTACCTCATTGTGCTGTCGTTTTATAGCGCTGAGATCATTCAGCTATCTTATGCGAGCGAGAGGCAGTCACACACATTCGCGATAGTTCAGAGAGAGATGAGAGATAGAGAGAGAAGATTGGGAGAGAGAGACAGAGGACGTAGCGGAGATAGAGATGGAGAAGAGAGAGGTAAGAGAGGCGCACGAGAGACGGATATGCGAGAGAGAGACCCAGCGACAGAGAGAGACAGAAGAGAGAAGAGAGGGATGCAGAGAGCAGCGAGAGAATGAGAGGAGGAGGGAGAGACACGATGACGAGAGAGAGAGGGAGAGAGAGAGAGACAGACAAGATCTAGAGAGAGAGAGAGAGAGAGACAGAGAGCGACAGAGGAGGAGAGAGAGAGAGAGACAAAAGAGAGAGAGAGACAGAAGAGAGAGAGAGAGAGAGAGAGAAGAGAGGAGAGAGAGAGAGAGGAAGAGGGAGAGGAGGAGAAAAGAAAAAACCCTAAAAGAATTGAAAAACCTATCCAAAAAAAACTAGAGACCCAAAAACCTGAGCCACGCCTTCACTATGGGATCACTAAAAAAATCCAAAAAACCAGGGAAAAAAAAGGGAAAGAGCATGTCAGAAACAGCTAAATGTAATTGAAAAAACCCATAACTCTAACCACTTCTGGAAAATTTGGGAAAAACCTAACAAACAACAACAAAAAGAGCTATCTATCCAAAAGGGAATGTATGGTAAACCACTTCTCCATTTTTTTGGCCCCTAAAACAAGAAAAAACGAAAAAAAAGATCATAAATAAAATGCAAATCTTAAATCAACTTTTAAAACTTCAGGACCCCGGGATTCCCCAATTACATTGAATGAACTACAAAAAAATAAAAACCCTCCAACCCAAAATCCGTGGTGTTGTGGTACCTAAAGAATGAAAAAATATCGACCACAAATTTCAATTGCTATATTTAAACTTTTTAATTCATCTTTACTCTGGCATCTTCCCCAATTTTTTGGAAACCCAAGGATAAATCCCCCAATCCACAAAATGGAGACAAATTTGCCCCCAAATAACTCCCGGGGATTGCGTAAACAGAAACCCTTTGGAAAAATCCTCTGCATTTCATTAACGCGCTATTCTTTTCCCTCAGTGAAAAAAATGTATGAAAAATGTAAAATTGGCTTTTTACCAATTCCGTACGACAGCCACGTATTCACCCTGCACCCCTAAAATTGACAACAAACAAACCAAAACAAAGGCAAAGTCTTCCATGCTTTTTTTGATTTTAAAAAAACTTTTGACCATTTGGCATGGGGGTCGCTATAAAAATTGAGGGAAAAGGGGGGTTTTGGGGGGAAAAACATAAACTTTTAATAAAATCCATGTACAAAAACAACAAGTGTCGGTTAAAATTGGGGGAAAAAAACACACACATTTCTTTCCACGGGCCCCGTGGGGTGAGACGGGGATGCAGTTAAGCCCTCCTCTTCACATATATTCACAATTTGGCGGGGCACTAAAACATCTGCGCACCCCGCCTCACCCTACAAAAATCTAAGTAAAAATGTCTTTTTTTTGCTGATGATCTGGTGCTTCTGTCACCAACCAAAAAGGCCTACACCCCCTAGTCTTCTGCCCAAAATTCGTCAACCTGGGCCCTGACATAAAATCCCCAAAGACAAAAAAAATGTGTTTCCAAAAAAATCCATTGCCCGACCAAAATAAAAATTCCATCTAAAACCCCTTTCCCTAGACACACAAAAAAAATACATACCTCGGCCCAAAAATCAGCGCCACAGGTAACTTCCACAAAGCTTGAACGTCTGAGAGACAAGGCTGAAAGGGGGCCCTTTTATGCTCAAAAAGGAAAATAAAAAATTTTACATACCATTAGGGCTGGCTAAAAAAACTTAATCAGTTTAGAAACCCCTTGCCCTTTTTATTTCTGAGGTCTGGGGTCCCTCACCAACCAAAATTTACAAAAAGGGGCAAAAACCCAAATTGGCTCTGCATGCGAATTCTGCAAAACACCTCCGTGTACAACTAAAAACACCAATAATGATGAGGCAGAATTAGGCCATACCCCTAATTATCAAAAACCAGAAAAGAGCCTTAATTCTATAAAACCCTTAAAGGAAGGTTCCCAACCTTTTATAAAAAAGCCATCACCTACAAGAGATGAATTGGGGAAGTCCCCTAATAAGCTTGTCCTGGGGCTCTGTTCACAAACACAAACAGACCCCACCAGCCCCAGGACAACAACAAAACCCAAAAAAACCAATTAACCCAAAACCCCCAAAACATTATTAAACAAAAAAGAATTACTGACACATTGGAAAAACAAACAAAAAACGAGCAAAATAAAAGCTATTTGGCCCTAAACAGAGAGTCACAGTGGGGAGAAAAACCTGACCCTGTGACTGACCCAACTTAAGGAAACTTTGACTATGTACAAGACTCATAGCTAGCTTGCATTGAAAAAGGCCCCTGTGGCAGACCCCGGTCTCAAGAGAAACAGGCTATTGCACACTGCCCACAAAATGAGGGGAAAATGAGCTCATTCCCCAACCTCCCCAATGTATGACCCTATTTGAGACACATATTTCCCTCAGATTACGCGTCCACAAAAATTCGAAAAAAACCCAATTTTTTTAAAATCCCTTTTTACTGGGGGAAAAAACCCCAGTGTCCATCCAGCTGCAGATTTGTGACCTTTGCCCCAAAAAAAGGGGAAAACCAGAAAACAAAAACCATTGTAAAACACCCATATTTATGTTTTTTATGTTCCCCTTTGTATTTAAAATGTTTGCAATTGTTTTAAAAACTGTATATTACTAATATGCATTTGAAATGTCTTTATTCTTTTGAAAATTCTGAGTGTAAAGTTTACTGTTAAAATTTTTTTGTTTTTTTCACTTTGCTTACTATCTACTTCACTTGCTTTGCAATGTTAACACACTTTCCCTCCAATAAGAAGCCCCTTACAAAATGATTGAATTGATTGAGGAGAGAGAGTCATGGCAGAGTGATTCTGTTTTATGTGACAAAAAAACAACCCCAGTTTATCGTCAGTTCAGCAGTTTTTCTCTCTCTGCTTTCTGCAATGAATTCATATCACCCATCTACGCCTGGATCAATATAAACTTAATCGACTAGTGGGGTGAAATCATGACCGCATACAGCCAGCTCTCTAAACTAGTGGGTGAAAATCCTGACCTCATCCAGCCAGCTGTCTAATAGTGGGGTGAAAATCATGACCTTCATCCCAACCAGCCTGTATAACTAGTATGGTGAAATCATGACCTCATCCAGCTAGCAGCTGTCTAACTAGTGGGGTGAAATCATGACCTCATCCAGCCAGCTGTCTAACTAGTGGGTCGAAAATCATGACCTCATTCAGCCTAATCTACGCTGTGGGAGCTTTGCAGCTCCTTCAGGGTTTATCTTTGGTTCTCTTTGTTGCTCTCTCGATTATGCGCTCATTGCCTTGGTCCGTAAGTTTTGGTGGGCGGCACGCTATTGGCAGGGTTTGTTGTGGTGCCATTTTCTTTCAAATTTGTTAATAATGGATTTAATGTGCTCGGATGGGATGTTCAAGTTTTCGGATATTTTTTTATGACGCAACCCTGATCTTGTACTTCTATCCACAACTTGTCCCTGGACCTGTTTGGAGAGCTCTTGGTCTTCATGGGTGTTCGCTTGCTTGGTGGTGCCCCGTGCCTTAGTGGTGGTTCAGACTCTGGGGCCTTTCAGAACAGGTGTATATACACTGAGATCATGTGAAGATCATGTGGACACTTAGATTGCTCACGAGGTGGACTTTATTTAACTAATTTAGTGACTTCTGAAGGTAATTGGTTTGCACCAGATTCTTTATTAGGGGTTTCATATAGTAAATGGGAGTGGAATACATATGCATGCACTTCACTTTTTCCGTAATGTATTTTTTTGAATTTTTTGAAAATGTTATTTTTTGCAATTCACCTTCTACCAAATTTGGGATAGTTTGTGTATGTCAATGACATGAAATTCAAATAAAAAAATCTATTTAAATTACAGGTTGTAATGGAACCACAATAGGGAAAAACGCAAAGGGGGATGAATACTTTTGCAAAGGCAACTGAAACATGTAGAAGGGAGTAAAGTGACTCTGCCATAGATAGTGCAAGTTATAAATTTTTTACAACAGTGAGTAGCAGCCAGTGTAAATCAAAGGGGGGGGGGGGTGGTCCTGGATGGCAGGAAAGAAAAAAAAACTCGGCCCAAGTGATGACCTGGGCCGTACGCACTACCCTCTGTAGCACCGTTTGCGGTCGGAGGGCCGAGGCAGGTTGCCACACCATGGCGGTGAATGCAGCGCAGTCCCGGAATGATCTCGATGCTGCAGCTATAGAAACCTTTGAGGATCTGGGGACCCATGCCAAATCTGTTCAGTCTCCTGAAAGGAAAAATATGTTGTCGTGCCGCCTCTTCACGACTGTCTTGGTGTGCTTGGACCATGACAGTTGTGGTTGATGATGTGGACAAAAAGGAACTTGAAAACTCTCGACCCGCTCCAACTACGAGCCCAGTCGATGTTTAATGGTGGCCTGTTCGGCCCTCCTTTATTCCTGTGGTCATACGATCATCTCCTTTGTCTTGCTCACATTGAGGGAAGCAGGTTTGGTTGTCCTGGCTCCACATCTGCCAGTCTCTGACCTACTCCCTATAGGCGGTCTTCATCGTTGTTGGTGATCAGCCATACCACTGCTGTGTGGCATCAGCAAACTTAATGATGGTGTTGGAGTCGTGCTTGGCCATGCAGTCGTGGTTGTGAACAGGGTGGTACAGGCGAGGGACTAACACGCACCCCTGAGGGGCCCCGGTGTGAGGATCAGCGTGGCAGATGCGTTTGTTGCCTACCATTACCACCTGTCAGGAGAAGTCCA
This sequence comes from Coregonus suidteri, assembly GCA_036851935.1. NCBI lineage: Eukaryota > Metazoa > Chordata > Actinopteri > Salmoniformes > Salmonidae > Coregonus > Coregonus suidteri. Next base: position 52,910,154 of record CM072229.1, on the reverse strand, counting down.
TGATCCAGTTGCAGATGGGAGGGTTTAGTCCAGGGTCCCTTAGCTTTAGTGATGAGCTTTGTGGGACACTATGGGCTACTCCCTTTTCTACACTCCTTTGACTCTCCTATGTCCCTTCCTATCCCCACGGACGGCTCGGTCCTTACCCTCCAGCTGCTTCGTGTCTGATGACTCAATTGCGAGCTCACAGAACAGAAGCTCCGGGCAGCTGAGGGCAGAAAATGGAGAAAAACTAGACTCACTGCAGACCTGGCATCTTTTCAACTTCCCTCCTCTCTAACATTTTCTTCATCTGTTTCTGCTTGCTAAGGCCACTTTCTACCACTCTAAATTCCAAGCATCCGCCTCTAACCCTAGGACGCTCTTTGCCACCATCTCCTCACTGCTGAATCCCCCCACCCCCGCCCCCTCCCTCCCTCCTCCTCTCTGTGGATGCATTCATTATTGGTCAAACCATTTGAACAAAGAAAGGTGGACGGACATACGATCCTCGTTTGTTAAGGTCATATGACACTGCTGGTCCTGCTCACACTGCCCTACCCCTATTCCTTTGACTTCTTTCTCCCCTCTCTCTCCAGATAAACTCTTTGGCGACTTTGTGACGGCAGGAGCCCGCCTTGACCCTGATCCTCTCCCCTCCTCTCTTTCCTCCCTACGCATCTCCCGGTGACCTTTCTCCTCCCTTACCTCACCTCGCTGATCAAACTCAATCCTGACCAGCTGGCTATGTCCCTTCCGTACTTCAAGAGAGCGAGAGTATGCAACCCCTGGTCAAAAAACCAACACTCGATCCTCTGATGTCAACAACCTACAGACCAGTATCCCTTCTTTCTTTTCTCTCCAAAAACTATGAGGCATGCCGTCTTTAGCCAACTCTCTTGCTATCTCTCTCAGAATGACCTTCTTGATCCAAACCAGTCAGGTTTTCACGAATGGTTCATTCACATTGAAAAAAAGAGCTAACTGCTCTTTCTCTGTGTCCACAGCAGGCTCATCCGCACTGCTAAAGCTAACTCTCTCTCCCTCTGCTCTTGTCCTTCTAGGACTGTCTGACTGCCTTTGGATACTGTTAAACCATCAGATCCTCATCCTCCACACCTCTCAGATCTGGGCATCTCCGGCGCGGCTGCACTCTTGGATTGAGTCCTACCTCGACCGGTTCGCTCCTACCAAGCTGGCAGGGCTGGAAGCTGTCTCCGCACCACGTGCTCTCACCATGGGATGTCCACCCAGGGCCTCAGTTTCTAGGCCCCTCTCCTATTCTGCGCATACACAAGTCACTTGGCTCTGTCATATCATCACATGGCCTCTTCCTATCATTAATACGCTGACGACACACACACTAATCTTCTCCTTTCTTTCCCCCCTTCTGATACCGCAGGGGGGGTGGCGAATCGATCTCGGCATGTCTGGCAGACATATCAGTATGGATGATGGATTCACCACCGTCAAGCTGAACCTCGGCAAGACGGAGCTGCTCTTCCTCCCGGGGAAGGACCTGGCACGTTACATGATCTCGCCATCACTGTTGAAAACATCCGTTGTGTCCTCCTCCCGAGAGTGCCGAAGAGCTGGGCTGACCCTGGACAACAGCCCTGTCGTTCTCCGCTCTAACAATAAGGCAGTTGACACGATCCTTTAGGTTCATGCTCTACAACATTCGGAGAGTACTACCCTGCCTTACACAGGAAAGCGGCACGGGGTCCTAATCCAGGTACTTTCAAAAAAAAAAATCTCCCCGTCTGGATACTGCACTCCCGCTAGTGGCTCGTGCTCCCTGCCTGTGCCATTTAAACCCCTACAACTAATCCAGAATGCCGCAGCCCGTCTGGTGTTCAACATTTCCTCAGTTCTCTCACGTCACCCCGCTCCTCCGCACACTCCACTGACTTCCCAGTTGAATCTCGCATCTGCTAACAGCATGGTGGCTTTCCCTTGCCTACGGAGCTGCTGAGGGAAACGGCACCTCACGTACCTTCAGGCTTCTGATCAGTCCCTACACCAACACGAGGGCACTGAGTATCTCCCCTCTTGCCTGCTGGCTCGCTACCTCTGTGGAATGCATAGTTCCCGCTCAGCCAGTCAGAAACTGTTTTCGCTGTCTCTCGGCCACCCACCATGGTGGAACAAGCTCCCTCACGACGCCATGACAGCGGAGTCACTCACGGCGCCTTGTTTTTTCCGGAGACATTTGAAACCCCACCTCTTTAAGAAATAACCTGGAGGATAAGGAATAAAAGTAATCTTCTACCCCCCCCCCCCCCCCCTTCCACGCCAAAACCCCCCCCCCCCCCCAAAAAATAATAAAATAATAATAATAATAATAATCAAAAAAAACATTGTAAAAGTGGCTATGCAGTGAATGCACCTATTTTGTAAGTCGCTCTGGATAAGACAGAGCGTTGTCTGCTAAAATTGAAGTAAATGTAATGTAAATGTGTTGAACACTGAGCTGTGAGTCAATGAATAGTCATTCTACACAATAGGTGTTCTTTTTGTCCAGGTGGAAAGTGCAGTGTGGAGTGCGTTTGAGATTGTGTAATCTTTGGATATGTTGGGGCTGTATGGCAAATTGGAGTGCGCGTCTAGGTTTTCTGGGAGATGGTGTTGATGTGAGCCATGACCAGCCTTTTCAAATTGCTACAGGGCGGTAGTCATTTATACAGGTTAACCTTTGTATTTTTGGGGCACAGGGACTATGGTGGTCTGCTTGAAACATGGTAGGTATACAGACGCGTTCAGGGAGAGGTTGAAAATGTCAGTGAAGACTACTTATGCAGTTTGGACCGCAACTTCTCTGAGTACACGCCTCTGGCAATCCCCGTCTGGCCCCGCGGCCTTGTGGATGTTTGACCTGTTGTAAAAGGTTCTTACGCACATCGGCTACGGAGGAGCGCTGATCACACAGTCGTCCGGAACTGCCTGTGCTCTCATGCGTGCTTCAGTTTGCTGTCGAGTGTGTGCTGTAGGTGGGTGTGGTTTGAGGAATCAGGCGCAGGAAGCAGATAATGAGTCCCAAAAGACTTTAGTGAAAGCACACTCAATACACAAGCCAAAAAGCCCCGGAGGCGAGAAAATACGCACACAGGCGTAAAACAAAAATCGCGCACTAACATGTGCGGAATAACCCTCCTAAAAACAGAGGATTAAAACCACAAGAGCATGAACGGGCAACATTAGCGGCACAATCACGACAGCAAAACAATCACACACAAACACACCTGACAACGACAACGAGAACGTTATAGGACACTTAATGTTCGCTAAAACTAAAACGGTGTACAACATTAAAAGACAAACCACACAAAACATCATCGAGACATACAACGGTGGCAGCTAGTACTCTCCGGAGACGACGACCGCCGAAGCCTGCCCGAGCAAGGAAGAGAGGCAGCCCTCGGCGCGAAACCGTGACAGTTGCCTTACCTCGAAGCGAGCATAAAAGGCATTTCGCTCGTATGGTAGATCCTCATCACTGGGGCAGCTTGTGGCTTGGAGTTTCCCTTTGTAGTCCGTATAATATTTGCAAGCCCTGCCCCAGGTTTTTTATTTTTTTTTCGAGCAATCAGATCCGGTGTATTGTGTAGGATTCAATCTTTAGTCCTGTAGTAAAGCTTTGCCTGTTTGATGGTTTGTCTGAGGGGGGCATAGCGGAATGTTTATAAGCGTCCGGATTAGTGGAACGCGCCTCCTTGAAAAGGGCAGTTAATAATATATATAATATGCCATTTAGTCAGACGCTTTTATCAAAAGCGGACTTACAGTCATGTGTGCACTACATTTTTCTGTATGGGTGGTCACCGGGATTTGAACCCACTACCCTGCTTTACAAGCGCCGCTGGCTCTACCGAATTGAGCTACAGAAGCTCTCCCATAACAAGTTATAACCCTTGTTCTAACCTTTAGCTCGGGTGAGGATGTTTGCCTCGTAATCATGGCTTCTGGTTGGGATGTGTACGTACGGCCACTGTGGGGACGACGTTCGTCGATGCACTTATTTATGAAGCGGTTGGCGAGGAGGTGGTGTACTCCTCAATGCCGGTGGATGAATCAACGCATACACCGTCCGGTCTGTGCTGAGCAAAAAACCGTCCTGTAGATTTAGCATGTCCGTGTTCATCTAAAAACATCTGACCACTTCCATAGGGCATACAAATGCCATTTAGCATGTATAGATCTGAAGTTAGGTTCGGCCCTATATGACAAACTATTCATAGACTCAGTGGGACAAGACACTGCAATAACATATCGACTAATACTGTCTACTGGAAGGTAAACAACAGGTATAATCTCATTATAATCTGATAGAAGATTATATTATTATATTAACCTTATTTGTCCTGATGATTAGACTGTATGAATAACGACCTGGGATGATTGTACCTGGCACAGCAATCTCTCTAACGCATTTACCAGGGATTATAATTTGATTATAAACTCAGGAATCCATCCTAGTCATATTGTGGTCTTTTTACTATGAACTATAGCAGGTTTGATTGCTTTGTTTTATTGACAAGGCTGCTTAGAAGGATTTCCATACCGGTAAGGCCTTTTCAAGGGTGTACATGGAGACTATGTTTTTGGATGCTCTGACGAAAGTCTATGATAGGAACCTTGGCAAAGGTTGACTGAGTGAAAACTGATTGTGACTGTAAAACGGTAGTAGACTCCATGGGCCTGGTGTAGAAACGTGTGTAAAGCTCACAATTACACATCCACTTCAGGCCAACATTATCTCACCACTACATCTCTCCCATGACAACAACGCTTAACCCACATAACGACAAATCCTTTTAAAAGCGGTCCCACTCTCTGTCACACAGCCATAGAGAATGCTTCTCAGTCAACAAGGTCACATAATGTAATGTAAAACCCTGTGTGTGTTAGCCTGGTCCCAGATCTGTTAGTGTTTGGCACGACAATCACCATAGGAGTTGGCAAGACAACACAAACAGATCTGGGACCAGACTAAGTGTATGTCTGACTCCATAGAGAGCTGGGATGACCACACACACAGACAAACACACTCCGGTTGGCCGATATTACCACGGTATCGTCTATCGACGATGAATGACAGCCATCATCCATGGTGACGACATAGTAATGTGACAGGACAATGGTGTTTAGATCTATTTTGAAACTTGACTGGCTGGCCCCACGACAGTAATCCCAGTACAGCAGGACAGTACACAGTAGGACAGTAGACTAGTAGGACAGTAGACAGTACACACAGCAGGACAGTAACACAGCAGGACAGTACACAGCAGGACAGTACATAGCAGTAAGACAGCAGGAAGACAGGACACCAGCAGGACTAACACACAGCAGGACAGTACACAGCAGGACAGTACCACAGCAGGACAGTACAGCAGCAGACAGTACCACAGCAGGACAGCACACAGCAGCAGTACAGTAACAGTAGGACAGTACACAGCAGGACAGTACATAGCAGGACAACAGCATGACAGGACACAGAAGGACAGCACACAGCAGGACAGTACACAGCAGGACAGTACACAGAGGTGACAGACACAGTAGAGACAGGTAACACAGCAGGACATACACAGCAGGACAGCCACACAGCAGGACAGTACACAGTAGGACAGTACACAGCCCAGTACAGCCCACAGCAGGGACAGTACACAGCAGGACAGTACCAACAGTAGGACAGCACACAGTAGGAACAGTACCACAGGCAGTAAGTACACACCAGACAGTACACAGCAGGACGTTACACAGCAGGAACAGTACACAGCAGGACAGTAGAGGACATACACAGCAGGACAGGACACAGCAGGACAGTACACAGGCAAGACAGTACACGTAGGACAGTACACAGCAGGACCGTACACAGTAGACAGTACACAGTAGGACAGTACCAGCAGGACAGCACACAGTAGGACAGTACACAGCAGGACAGCACACAGTAGGACCAGTACAAACGCAGACAGCACACAGTAGGACAGTACACAGGCAGTACAGCACACAGTTGGACAGTACACAGCAGGACAGTACACAGCAGGACAGCACACAGCAGGACAGCACACAGCAGGACAGTACAACACAGCCAGCACACAGCAGGGACAGCACACAGTAGGACAGTACACAGCAGGACAGCACCACAGTTGGACAGTACACAGCAGGACATGTAACACAGCAGGACAGCACACAGCCAGGACAGCGCACGCAGGACAGTAACAGCAGGGACAGCAACACAGCAGGACAGTCACACAGCAGGACAGTACACAGCAGACAGTACACACAGGACAGTAGAAAGTACACAGCAGGACCGCACACAGAGGAACCAGTACACAGCAGGGACAGTACACAGTAGGACGTACACAGCAGGACAGTACACAGCAGGACAGCACACAGCAGGACAGTATACAGCAGGACAGCACACAGCAGGACAGTACCCAGCAGGACATTAGCGGATACACAGCAGGACAGCACACAGCAGGACAGCACAAAGCAGGACAGTACACAGCAGGACAGTACACAGCAGCGACAGTACAGCAGGACCAGACACAGCAGGACACACGCAGGACAGTATCACAGCAGGACAGTACACCGCAGGACAGCACACAGACAGGACAGTACACAGTAGGACAGTACACAGCAGGACAGTACACAGCAGTACATAACACAGATAGGGCAGTACACAGTAGGAAGTACACAGTAGGACAGAGTACACAGCAGGACAGCACACAGGCAGGACAGTACACAGAGACAGGCACACAGCAGGACGTACACAGCAGGACAGTAGGAAAGTACACAGCAGGACAGCACACAGCAGGACAGTACACAGCAGGAACAGCACACAGCAGACAGTACACAGCAGGACAGTACACAGCAGGACAGTACACAGCGGACAGTACACACAGCAGGACAGCACACAACAAGACAGTACAAGCGAGGACAGTACACAGCTGGACAGTACACAGCAGAGACCAGTACACAGCAGGACAGTACACACAGGACAGCACACAGCAGGACAGTACACAGTAGGACAGTACACAGCAGGAACAGTACACAGTAGGACAGTACACAGCAGGACAGCAGGACAGGACACAGCAGGACAGTACACAGCAGGACACTAGCAAACAGAGACAGCACACAGCGGACAGTACACAGTCTGACAGGACACAGTAGGACAGTACACAGCAGGACAGCACACAGCAGGACAGTACACAGCAGGACAGTACACAGCAGGACAGTACACAGCAGGACAGTAACAGCAGGACAGCTCAGGACAGGACACAGCAGGACAGGACACAGCAGACAGTACACAGCAGACAGTACACAGCAGGGACAGTACAAAGTCCTGAATTCTGGCCCATTCCTCCTGACAGAGCTGGTGTAACTGAGTCAGGTTTAGTTAGTAGCCCTTCTTGCTCGCACACGACTTTTTCAGTTTCTGCCCACACATTTCTTGATAGGATTGAGGTCAGGGCTTTGTGATGGCCACTCCAATACTTGACCTTTGTTGCCACAAACTTTGGAAGTATTGCTGGGGGTCATTTCCCATTTGGAAGACCCATTTGCGACCAAGCTTGACTTCCTGACTGATGCCCTTGAGATGTTGCTTCAATATATCCACACATTTTTCCTTCGTCATGAAGCCATCTATTTTGTGAATGTGGCCACCAGTCCATCCTGACAGCCAAAGCACCCCCACAGCATGAATGCTGGCCACCCCACCCGTGCTTTCCGGTTGCGATTGGGTGTTCTGCGTCTTGCAAGGCACCCCCTTTTTCCTCCAAAAATAACGATGGTCATTATGGACCAACACAGTTATATATATTGTTCATCAGACCAGAGGACATTTCTCAACACAGTACAATATTTGTTCCCCATGCTGCACGTTGCAAACCGTATAGTCTGGCTTTTTTAGGTATGCTTTGGAGCGGTTGGCTTCTTCCTTGCTGAGGCGGACCCTTTCAGGTTATTTTTTGATATAGTACTACATCTCGTTTTACTGGTGGATCTAGATACTTTTGTAACTGTTGGTCCTCCAGCATCTTCACGAGGTGCCTTTGGCTGGTGTTCTGGGATGCATTGGGCCTTTTCGCACACAAAGTAACGTTAATCTCTAGGAGGGACAGAACGCGTCCACTCTCCCTGAGCGTAATACCGGCCTGCGTCGGTCCCATGTGTGTTTATACTATGCGTTACTAGTGGTTTGTTTACAGATGAACGTGGTTCCTTCAGGTGTTTGGAAATTGCTGCTGTCCCAAGATGAACCAGACGTGTGGAGGTCTACATTTTTTTTTTTCTGAGGTTCGGGCTGATGTCTTTTGATTTCCCATGGATGGCAAGCAAAGATGCACTGGAGCTTGCAGGTATGCCTTGAAATACATCCACAGCTACACCTCCAATGACTCAATGATTGTCAATTAGCCTATTCAGAAAGCGTGTACACCACTAAATTTGACTGTGCTTTAAACAGCTTGAAATTCCAGAAAATGATGACATCATTTTCTGGAATTTTCCAAGCTGTTTAAAGCCTTCAACTTCAGTTCAGTGAATGTAAACTTCTGCCCCACTGGAAATTGTGATATAGTGAATTATAGTGGAAATAACCTGTACTGTAAACAAATTTGGAAAATACTTGTGTCATGCACAAGTAGATTTCCTAACCGACTTTTCGAAAAATATAGTTTGTTAACAAGAAATGTGTGGAGTGGTTGAAAAACGAGTTTTAATGACTCCACCTAAGTGTATGTAAAATTCCCGACTCAAATGTATATATATACACTGCTCAAAAAATTAAGGGAACACTTAAACAAAACGATGTAACTCCCAAATCAATCACCTTCTGTGAAAACAAAATGTCCCCCTTAGGAAGCAAAACTGATTGAAATTTAAAATC